>PITA01024527.1:0-26118 GCA_004023965.1 Spilogale gracilis | reverse complement strand
CAACATATGCTTTGGGTGTAGAGATGAGGGATGTGAGTTCTTCCCTGGCGATGACAGAAGTGGTCTCTAACCTCAGGTCTAAAAGCCAAAGACACCGGCCAGGCATAGGATTGAACATAGGTATCCATGGGGCAGAGTCTCAGAGCAGGGTCACCTGTGGAATTTGGCCCAGGTGTTTGGGAGTGTGGGAGGAGAGTTAGGAACAGAGATAGGGGTGAGCTGTTATAGGAACTGGAAACGTTCTGACCAAGGAGGTGCTCTCAAGAGTTTTTAGTAGATGGGGCACCTGGGTGGCTCAGTCGTTAAGCATTAAAAAAAGTTTTTAGGGGCGCCTGGGTGGCTCAGTTGGTTAAGCGACTGCCTTCAGCTCAGGTCATGATCCCAGAGACCCGGGATTGAGCCCCACATCGGGCTCACTGCCCAGCGGGAAGCCTGCTTCTCCTCTCTCACTCCTCCTGCTTGTGTTCCCTCTCTAGCTATATTTCTGCCTGTCAAATAAATAAATAAAATCTTTAAAAAATAAATTTTAGTAGAGGAGGGATCGTCCCTCACTTTTTTTTTTTTAAGATTTT
Source organism: Spilogale gracilis (assembly GCA_004023965.1). Classification (NCBI taxonomy): domain Eukaryota; kingdom Metazoa; phylum Chordata; class Mammalia; order Carnivora; family Mephitidae; genus Spilogale; species Spilogale gracilis. The sequence continues at coordinate 25,546 of PITA01024527.1, read as the reverse complement.
ATTTATTTATTTGAGAGAGAAGACATAGTGAGAGAGCACAGTGGGGAGGAGAGGGAGAAGCAGGCTCCCTGATGAGCCAGGAGCTGGACACAGGCTCTATCCCAGGACCCCAGGATCATGACCAAAGCCAAAGGCAGATGCTTAACTGACTGAACCACCCAGATGCCCCATGCCCCACCTGTTTTTGAGCACAGATCTCTTTGAATGCCAGGAAGGAGAGGAGAGAGTCCACTGGGTGAGGAGGCTGGGACAGGAGTTCAGGCAAGAGTGGTGTTGTCCCAGAGGGGTGCCTGGGGAATGGAGAGAAAAGGATCCAGCTGGTGATGTTACTAATAGAAGGAGAGGGAAGTAGGGGAGAAGCCTGGGTGGGAGTTCTATTAGGGATGTCATTTGTCAGATGAGTGGATATGTACTGAGTACTGATGTCCCAGTTTGCTAGGGACAGAGCAAAAACAAGACAAAAATTCTTGCCTTTGTGGAACTTACATTCTAGTGGGAGGAGAGAAAACAATAGGTCCCATGGTGAGAAAGCGGGGGACAGTAATGGTAGAAAAGGGGTAGGAGCATGTGGAATGTTACCATATCAAATGGAGTAATCACTGAGGGTCTCACCGAAGAGGTGACATGAGCAATGGACAGATTAGATGAGGTCAGGTTGTACAGGTGTTGGAGAAGAGCAAGCCACGTAGAGAACGCAGGTGGAGGCTCTGTTATTGGGGCAGCAGTCTTAGCGGGTGGTGAGGAATAGGAGTGTGGAGACAGCTGGTCCAGACACCGAGGGGCAGGCATGGGAGTAGCCAGGAGTGCTGACCTCTTCACTGCCTGCCCAGGGCAAACGGAGAGCCGTGGGCGGCTGCAGGGGGTGGCAGAGCTACGCCTGGCAGGCCTGGAGCTGACAGATGCCTCCTTGCGGCTCCTGCTGCGCCACGCACCCCAGCTGAGTGCCCTGGACCTGAGCCACTGCGCCCACGTCGGGGACCCCAGTGTCCACCTCCTCACAGCCCCCACTTCCCCACTCCGGGAGACCTTGGTGCACCTCAATCTTGCTGGTAAGCATCCTGTCTGTCCATCCTGCTCATGTGTTGGTCCCCGTGGCCTCTGCCCACCCTCTACTCATCTTCGTGGTCTCCGCGGGCCCTGCCTCCCGCCCCCCCCCCCAGGTTGCCACCGCCTCACGGACCACTGCCTCCCGCTGTTCCGCCGCTGCCCACGCCTCCGCCGCCTAGACCTGCGCTCCTGCCGCCAGCTCTCACCTGAAGCTTGCGCCCGGCTGGCAGCCGCTGGGCCCCCTGGCCCCTTCCGCTGCCCAGAGGAGAAGCTGCTTCTCAAGGACAGCTAGTTGGGTGCCCCCCACCCTTCCCCAGGACTCAGCAGGAGCCTGGACCTCGGGCCTTCATTTTATCCCTGCCAGGAGGCCAGGTTACCCACCTCATGACTTGGGATTCCTGCCCAGGGACTCGAGCCAGCCCCCCCCCCCCGCCCCCTGCACTGATATCTCTGGGGGTCTCTCCTTCCCATCCCCTCTCCCTTCCACCTGCTTCATTGTCCATCCCCTTGGGGGAGTGGGTCAGAGGTACTGGGCAGCAGCGGCAGGGTGCTGAGCCAAAGGGATGGTGGGAGGGGGGATAAGGTTCAAGTTTGAGGGAGGGAAATGGGGAAAGGGTATCTTCACACAGGATACTGGGAGCCAAGGGGCTGGGGGAGGTGGAGGATGGGCTGGGGGAGGGGGGGCAGAAAGCAGATCACCAAGGGTTCAGGGAACAAAGACCAGATACTTGGAGTTGGGGGGTGGGGGTGGGGCCAAAAAGGGAAACCAGAGGAGCAATTGGGGATCCACTTGTCAGAGATGGGGGGGACTCGGGAACCAGGGGAAAGCCAGGGCTGAGTGAGAGGTGGGGGCAAAGAGCAGGCGTGGGGGCAGTAGTACCCCCTCAGGGGGTTATAACCCTCTCCTTCCTCCCTCCCCAGATTTCAGTTCCTCCCCCCCTCCAAACCCTGAATCCTTGAAAGTCACTGACAATGGCAGCTATTGCGAGGAGTGGGGGCCGTGGGCCTTCCCGCTGTTAAGCGTGGCCCAGGGGAGTGGTGAGGGGTACCCCAGCCCCCTACCTGCCTCCCCGCACAATACTTGAACATTCATCTGTACTGAAGTGTTACTTGAACCGGGGGAACCTCGGACCTGGGGGAGCCGGAGTGAAGGGACTGATCGGCTTGGACTGAGACAGGACTGGTGGGCACCCAGCTGGGACTGCGCCACCCCCAGATTCTCTCTTGCTTTACTGTATTGAGCAGCTGCATCCCTCCTGACCTGAGGTGGGGGTGGGGGTGGGGTGCCAGCCCAGTGATGGGGAAGATGGGACTCCTCCAGCTTGGCTCTTCCCACTTTCATCGTCATGGAAACTTGTATCCCATTTGCCCAGGGAACTGCCACTCCTGGTTGCCATGGAAATAGCAGCCAATGGACACCTCCTGAAGCCAGTGCTAAGACTGGAAATGGCCCCTCTTAGTTGCCATGGAAACTTAGTAACAGACTCTTGGCCCTCCCCATCCCTCCTGGGGCGGGGGCGGGGCTTGGGAGCCAGGGGGAGGGGTTGGGGCCAGGTCCCGCCCTTCGGTCCAGGCCTCCCCGGGGAGCCGGGATGTACCATGTAGGGGAGGGGGGAATCTATCCACATACCTCAGGTAATAGGGAGGTGCGAGGGTGGGGGGAGGGACTGGGCGGACCAAAGGCCGAAGGGGAGGGGGTTCTGGGTATCGCGGAAGGCTTGAGGATGGGGCCGCTTGGGGGAGGGGGAGGAAGCAGCCCGGCAGGGGCAAGTTCGGGGGTTCCCAGCCGGGCTGGGCCCCTGGGCCCCAGGTCTGTACAATACGGTTTGCTATAAAACTCAAAATCTTCCAGCCAGGGCCGCCGCGTTCGTGTATCTCTCTCCGGCGTTGGGGTAGGGGAAGAGTTGGGACGACGGGAGAGCTCATCCTTTGAGCCTCCCGGGGAAGGGGGTTGTTGGGACCTCCTAGGCTTTTCGAAACAGAATGCCGGGCCCCCTGCGGTCCCTACAGATGGATGGGTTCGCCTTTTCCCAGCTCACTACTAACGGGGAGGTGTCTGGGCATCTAGGGAAATGTCCAAGTGTGCCGAATTGTCCCGGACCCGGGAACTCCCCAGTTCTAGCGCGGGCGTCCGATGCCTGGGTGATAGTGAAGAGGCAGGGGGTCGCGAGGTGCCTTAGCAAGTCTGTGGACGGTCTCCGCCCCCCCCCCGGCTCCACCCATCATGTGGCCGCAGGGGCCCCGCCTCAGTTCCGGTTTCGGCCTCTGCTATCCTGCTTCGGCCCCTGCGGCTCCCCGCAGACGCTTGCTTTTCCTGCTCCGCCCGGGTGTCTTTTCCTGGGCGCCCGCCGCCAGCATCCCCGTTCGCCCCGCCGGGGGATGGGGCCTTCCGCCGGCCTGGGCCGGCCCTCGTGGGGCCCCCGGGGCGACTCGGCTCCCCCGTGACCACCCAGCCGGACCAGTGCTGCGGCCCCCAGGATGAAGGGCAGCGAGGGGGACGCGGGCGAACAGGCCCCGCTGAACCCGGAGGCCGAGAGCCCCGCGGGCTCGGCCACATACCGAGAGTTCGTGCACCGCGGCTACTTGGACCTCATGGGGGCCAGTCAGCACTCGCTGCGGGCGCTCAGCTGGCGCCGCCTCTACCTCAGCCGGGCCAAGCTTAAGGCCTCCAGCCGCACGTCTGCCCTGCTCTCGGGCTTCGCCATGGTGAGGGGAGGGAAGGGGCGCACGGGGTGGGGGTGAGGCACATGGGGGCGTGGGCGTAGTATACGGGTACCCAACGGACATGGGACAGAAGAAAGGGAAAGAAGGGTTGTTAAGAGTAAAGGAGGACAAACAAGGTCCCAAGGGACTACTCGAGTCCCTTTTTACGGGTGTGCCTGTGTATATGTGTGTAAACAGACCCCTAGCATAAAGTGGGCGAGGTGGAGTATAAACAAGCCCCAAAGGTGTCCTTAGGGGGAGACAGATCACCAAGGGGGCTAGATATGCACGGGCGGGGCAAAGAGGTCCAAAAGGAGCAGGCTCCCAGGTAGAAGTCATTACCAAGTTCCCGCGAGAGAGTCAAAGGCAAATCAGAGCTATGTGGGGGCTGTATAAACAGGACCGGGAGAGTCAAAGAAAATAAACTGGACGCAGTAGTTCCCCCAACTGAAGGTGGTCCCATCCCCAGGAGGGTGGCCAGTCCCTAGCAGTCACACAAAGTGCTTGCTGTAACCGGACAGCTTTGAGCAGAGAGGATGCCCCTGAGGAAGCTGCTGGGGAAAGAAGGTGATTAGGAAGCTGGTACAAGATTTGTGATCTGATAAACTGCAGGTGTGGGAGGGTGATACCAGCTAACGGTCCCTCGGAGGCCTTGTAGGAAATGGGACTGGAGGAGTCAGCAGACACAAACCCTGCCTCCTCTGGGCCTTTGGCCAGCTGTGTGACCCTGGACAGGCATCCAAACCCTCGAGGGCCAGTGGGAAACTGTGAGATCAGAGATGGTGCGCCCTCTGTCGCCTGCAAGAAGCTGCCCCAGGATGAGCTGATTCTTGTCAAATTCTATAGATTCCCAGCATGTCGGACCAGGGCACACATCAGAGATGGCTGACTACCTGTTCATTGGGCAAGCATAGAAACCAAGGCCCAGAATGGGGCAGTGCCTCTGCCAAGGGTGCTCAGCAGATGAGGCCTGCAGAATGAAGTGGGACCCTGGATCACCGAGTTGTTAGTGCGGAGTTTCTCCACCATCATGATGGGAAGAAAGCAAACTGGAGGGGGATCTGCATAGGAACAGAGGGAGATGGGGGTGGAGGGGGTCACACTACTAGGTGATTTGCATTAGTCTTTGCCCTGCTTTTTACCAAAGTCTCTGTATTTGAATGATGAGAGGAAAAGTCTATCCCTAGGGGTTATCCAGGGTCTCTGGTTTTCCCTGTGGGGGCCCAGCGTCCATAGGCCAGCCCACTTTTCCTGATGTGGGGGCAGCTAGGGACAGGGAAGTGGCTCCTTTTCACCTGTACAGACTGTAGAGGGAAGGAAGTGACTTCATGGACCTAGGTGAGGGAGGCCCCCCCACCCCCATCCCTCCCATGGTCCAGCCTGTTCCCAAGGGGACAGTCCAGCCTGCTGCTGGACTTGCATGTTGCTGGGGTAACAGCTTAAGCGCCAGGACCTTCTCTGCAGGATCAGAAGGCCAGATGAATAGGTTCTGGGGGCAGGACTGGCCCCAGTCCTGTCAGGGGAGAGCAAGGCTGGGTCAGGCTCTGGGAGAAACCAGGCCTGGGCCTGGCCCAGATCTCTGTCTCTGGAAAACTGCTAACACTCACCATGGCCCAATTTCCCAAAATACTTAGCCTTGCCTTCCTACTACCACCCCCCAGGCTGTATACTTTCTTCCTTCCCCCAGCCCCAGAGCAATCTAATGGATCCTGCAAGAACCAAGCATGGGGAGAGATCCAGATTCTGGTATCTGGGTAGCCTGGGTTAGAAAAACTATACGGGGGTGCCTGGGTGGCTCAGTTGTTGTGTCTACTTTCAGCTCAGGTCATGATCCCGGAGTCCTGGGATTGAGCCCCACATAGGGCTCCCTGCTCTGCAGGAAGCCTGCTTCTCCCTCTCTCACTCCCCCTGCTTGTGTTCCCTCTCTCAATGTGTTTCTCTCTGTCAAATAAATAAATAAAATCTTTAAAAAAAAGAAAAACTTTATACAGATGTATTTATCACATTTATTATTCTGTGAAGTAGGTACCACTACTGTGGCCATTTTACAGATGAGAAAATAGGATCAGAGATGTTGAGATACCTGCCCAGGGTCCCACAGCAAGTAAGCGGCAGAATTTGAACTTAGGTAGTTTGGCTCTGGAAAGCAAATTTATACAACCCTAGAATAGGATCATTCATGCAAATGTTTGCTAAGGACAGGAGCTATCATGGACGCCAAGTTGGTTGAGTGGGGACTGTGGCTACCAGGAGACCCCATGACCTGACCCAACTCTAGCTGATTGGTGACATGGAGGTATGTGGGTCTGGTGTAAGCAGATCTTCCAAATTTTCAAGAGGATCTGGAAATAGGGGTATTTATAGGAAATCTCTTGAGTTTTAAAAGTGCAACCTAGCTCCTTAAAAAATACACTGTGTGAGCCAAGCAAAACACGTGTGCAGAGTTGGCTTGGGTTCTTGGTATACTAGTTTGCAAACTCTGGCCTTGGACTTCATTCAGTGTTCTTAAGAGCCTTGCTCTCCCAGAACCTATGAATAGTGTTAACACTAATAATACTAGTATTAATAACAGTTAATAATCCTAATAATAAACAACAAACACCTAGTGTTTACTGGGTGCCTTATACTGTTCTGAGTTCTTGGTGTACATTATCTCACTTAATTTTCACAACAGTCCTGGAAGGCAAGTAGGTGCCATTATCAATCCCTACTTCCCAGATGAGGGAACTGAGGCAGAGAACTAAATCACTTGCTCAAGATCCCACAGCTTGTAGAGCTGAGAGTGAACCCAAGTGGCCCAGCTCTGGAATCTGTGGGGTTTTTTTGGTTTTGTTTTTTTCGTTTTTTTTTTTTTTTTAAGATTTTATTTGTTTATTGGAGTGTGTTGTGCAGAGGGATAGGGAGAAGCAGACCCCCACTGAGCAGAGGGCCTCGTGTGGGGCTCCATCCCAGGATAATGACCTGAGCTGAAGGCAGACACTTGACTGACTGAGCCACCTGGGCATCCCCAGAATCTACGTCTTTAACCCCCGTAACAAGGTAAGATTTTCAGAAATGTGTCAGTGCTCTCGATAGCCAGGTATAGAAACCAGAGCCAGAACAGCACAGAGCCTTAAAAAGGCAGCCAGTTCATTCATTCAACAGATACTAAGCATCTTCTTCCTGCCAGTCACTGTTCTAGGCCCTAGGGACACGCTGGTGATGTATACCAACTGGCAAGACAGCCCTCTACTGCTGGAGATGTTGTGGACACTCAATCCATCTTCTCTGTCCCCACAGGTGGCCATGGTGGAGGTACAGCTGGAGAGCAAACATGAATACCCACCAGGCCTGCTGGTGGCCTTCAGTGCCTGTACCACGGTGCTAGTGGCCGTGCACCTCTTTGCACTCATGGTCTCCACGTGTCTGCTGCCCCACATAGAAGCGGTTAGCAACATCCACAACCTCAACTCTGTCCACCAGTCGCCACACCAGCGACTCCACCGCTACGTGGAGCTGGCCTGGGGCTTCTCCACTGCCTTGGGCACCTTCCTCTTCCTCGCTGAAGTTGTCCTGGTTGGCTGGGTCAAGTTTGTGCCCATTGGGACGCCTTTGGGCACACCAGCCCCCCCGGTACCTGCCTTCCAGGTGCCTGGGACTCTGTTACCACTGACCACCTCCCTTAGTCCAGCTTCCAAGCCATCCTCTACTTCCCTAGTTCCATCACAGGCTGAGCCATCTGAGGCCTGCCCACCCCGGCAAGTATGTGTTGGTGGAGGGGCCCACGGACCAGGCTGGCAAGCAGCCATGGCCTCCACAGCAATTATGGTACCTGTGGGGCTCGTGTTTGTGGCCTTTGCCCTGCATTTCTACCGCTCCCTGGTGGCACACAAGACTGACCGCCACAAGCAGGAGCTAGAGGAGCTGAGTCGCCTGCAGGGGGAGCTGCAGGCTGTGTGAGGCGGATATTAGCCACCATTGCAAACGCTGCCTCCCTCTGGTCCGCCGTCTTCGAGAGGACCCAGGTCCACAGACCCCATTCCCTTGCCCCTGCCTGGAGTCACTTCTGTGGCCACTCTCAGGTAGAAACCAGATTCTTGCCTTCAGGGGCCTTTTGGCTGGGCCTTGGGGGCAGCTTCACATTCCCAAGGGATTCTCCCTGTCAATCTATCCCAGTCTGTCTATATCTGGGCTGGGAGGAGCAAGGGAGGAAGTAGAAGGTCTTCAGAATCATGGTAGGTAGGGGGGAGGCAGGGAGACCCTGGTCAGACCCTGGTGCTGACCCTTAGCCACTTACACCTGCACAGGATGTGGGGGTCAGAAGGTCACACACCCACCCAGCTGCCTCAGAAAGCAGTCAACCATTGCTTTATTTTTGTAGGATCTACTTTATGGTTGGCGTTTCAGGGGAGCTTTTCCCCATCTCCAGATTTTGATGGATTCCACATTCTTGCTTCAGTTGCGGTAGAGGATTTGGGTGGCTCTACTGCAGACATAGGTCCATTCTTTCCTAGGAGGAGCCTCCCCATTTTTGTGGAGGTTCAAATGCCTGTTCCACTGCCTTAGACCCACACTTAAGCTTCTATGTCTGGTTCCCACTCTCCTAGGCCAGGGCTGGAGATCTTTGGAGACTGAGGGCCTGTGTGCCCAACCTGACTCCCTAGTAAGGGTTGTGGGGTGAGAAGGTTTTAAGGGAGAAGGTCCAGTCACTAGCCCTTGGAATACAGAGCTATTCTGACACTGACTTTTTGATGCACCTTGTATTATATAATAAAATGTTCTTCACAGATGTTTCTGTGGCTTTGAATGGGGTGAAGGGGAGGCCTCCTTGGGATCAGGTGACTTACTCTTTTTTTTTTTTTTTAAAAGATTTATTTGAGAGAGAGTACGAGCAGAAAGGGAGAAGCAGACTCCCCACTGAGCAGAGAACCCGACATGGGGCTCACTCAAGAACTGTGGGATCATGACCTGAAGTAAAGGCAGATGCTTAACTGAGTTGCCCAGGTGCCCCCAGGTAACTTATTCCTAAGAGCCAGGTGCAAGCAGGTGTACCTGGGGTGGAGAAGAATGACCGCATTCTGGTGCTGATGGGGGCCACTAGCTCCTGATTTGGAGACTGAGTTATTCCAAGGCTAAAATTTTTGCATTCTTGGGGCGCCTGGGTGGCTCAGTGGGTAAGCGTCTGCTTTCGGCTCAGGTCATGATCCTGGGGTCCTGGGATCCAACCCCACATCAGGCTCCCTGCTCGGCAGGACACCTGCTTCTCCCTCTCTCACCTGCCCTGCTTGTATTCCCTCTCTGGCTGCCTCTGTCTGTAAAGTAAGTAAGTCTTTTTTAAAATTTTATTTATTTATTTATTTTTGCACTCTTGTTCCTGAGCACAGAGTCTCCACCTCTTCCATTGTGGATTTAGGGTAAGTTTCTTTTGGTGTAACTTTCTTGAGTGACTACTACATCCTAAAAGCTAGGTAATCTTATTTCACTCTCACAACCACTTCAAGAGACACGTCCGTATCATTTGCATTTCAAAAATAAGGAAATAGGCCTGAGAAAACTGAGGATCTTGCCCAAAACTAATGAAAACTTGGACTACCTTTACCCTAGCATGGGGACTCTTTCTATCTGATAGAAGAAGCCAATACTTTTCAACTGAGACAAGAGAAAGGAATCTGCTCTCACCACCCGTGCGTTCCTGTAAATTCTTTTCAGCCTAATTTTCCTCAAACTTCTAAGGGGTTCTAATCTTATCTCTTCTCACTGCGTTGAGACCTCGGTCAAGTCCGCCTTTTCTCTTTTCCTTTTAGAGTTGTGAATTTGCATGAACCAGGCCTGCCTTTCCCGCACTGTCCCCAAGCCTACAATAGTCCCGCATGACAAGAATTAACATCTTTTCAGAGGAAGAATCTTAAGTTTAGAGAGGACAGTGGCTTGCCCAAGGTCATATAGTGAGGTAGAAATGTCTGAAAGCTAGGGCATCCTTAGCTCAAGTCAAGGGGCCTCCTGGGAGTGCCACTACCCAGAAACCAAGATGCTCTGCGTCCCAGCGAAAGGATGACCATCCTCCGTGACCTCAGCGCCTGGGCTGGTGCTGTCCTGGAAGGGCAGGACCACTTAAGCATAGGGACGCTCCCCACCCCCAGCTGAAAACGGCGGGCATTGGGACCATGATGCTTGGAGAATGCACCTTCCCAGCTCCAGGACGTACTAGTTTATTTTCCACAAGACCCATTCTAGGGCTTTTAGGCCCTACAAGTCTTGTGACATTACTTTGAGGCGGGCTTCGACTTAATCACGAATTACCTATGGGTCGAGCATAGGTAAAATGCGGCACCTTCTGCAGGCCTCAGTCTCCCAATCTATCAAATGGGCATCTGAAACAGCTAGAGGCCCAAGGAAAAGCGCGACAGGAAAACCTTTCCCGCGTGATGTACGCCGCCAGGCAAACGGCCTGAGTCACCACCGTTCGTTGTATTTTTCCACCTCCTGGGCGCCCCTCCCCGCCGGCACGGTTTCGGTGGGTCCTACAGGAAGAGCCCCCGCGACGCTGGGATTTACACGCCCTGGCCACGCCCTCTGCGCGCGGCTTCTTGGCCCCGCCCACAGGAGAGTCCGCAGATTCGCTAGGCCGGCTCTTCCTCGGAATTACTTGGGCCTCTCTACACTCAGCTGAAAATTCTCATCGTACTCCGAGAGCAGCTTTGGGCCGTAGCCATTTCCCCTGGGTCGGAACTGGGCATCCCCTATGCTGTGCTACTAAGAAAGATCCAGAAAAAGTGGCCAACTCTGCCAACAGGGCTTGGCTAACCGGGCATTATTTTCTTGACTCCACCAAGGCGGGTGAAAGGAGGCGACAGTGAGGCCAGAACCTGTGGCGAATCTGCAGCCTTTTAGGTCTTTGGCCGCGCGAGGAAGAGGCAGGAAAAAGGAGCGAAGGAGCGCGCATCCCGTCCACCTATTCGCCCCGCCCGCCTGACGAATCTGCGCCTGTTCAACGCGCCACTCAAATTTCCCCAGCTCTGGCTGGCCTTCTCCCCTCCGCCCCGCCCCATTTTCCTCGGGGATTAGTCGCTGCTTCGGTCGCCGCCGATTCGTCAAGGACCCCAGGCCAAAGCAGCTGGATAGTCGTGGTGAAGCCCACTCTCCGGGGAATGCGGCCAATCTTCAGGTTCCCTGGGCCGCACCTATCGAGCCTTAAAGGGCGCCGGCCGAGGCGAAGCCGCTTTCCTCGGCCCCGTGGATCTCCCGGCAGCATCCGTGGCGAAAGTGCGAATGTAGACGCTGTGCCCGCTGGGCCTCGCGCAGGTGGCGGTGGTGTTTGGTGCGCGCGCCGGGGAGGTGGTGGTGGGGGGGCGCCGCCGCCGCCACCGCTGCGGGGCCGGGTCTCGCGCTGCCGCCGCCGCCGCCGCCGCCGCCTCGCGCCGCTGAGGTGCCGCGCGGGGTGGGGGGAGGGGGAGCCGCTCGCCGCTCGCGGGTGAGTGAGGCCTCCCCGCGCACGCGCGGGGATGGGGGGGCAGATCGCGCCGGGGCGGGAGGAGAGGGCAGCGGCGCGCGTTCCCCCCACCCCCCCCCGCCCGGATTCGGGGCCGAAGCCGGGTCTCGGGCTCGGTCTCGCGGTGTTTCCAACGCCCCGAAGAGGTGCCACCTCTTGGCCAGAGAATCGGGGCGCGGGGACGCGAGCGGGTGTGTAGGAGCGAGAGCCGGGCTTGGCCCGGGCCGCTGGCCGGTGAGGAGGCGGGAGGGGGCGGGGCCTACCAGGGGGCGGGGGAAGGGTCTTGCTCTGAGGCCAAGTGGGGCGCGCGCTAAGCAGAGCGGGAAGGTAAGGGGGCGCGAGATGGGCCTGGGGGCCTGAGAGGAGAGTTGGGAGGTGGAGAGAGAATGGGGTGTTGTGAAAGAGGGTACTTGGGGGAAAATCTGGGGGAGCCACGGGTCATGGTAAGGTGTGGAAACTGGGGTGATGAGAGGACCTGAAGTCTGGGCTCGTTGGTGAGGGGCAGCAAGGGAGTCAGGCCTAGGTGCTGAACCCCCTTGCGTATTCCTCTTCCCTAACAGTGTAAATGAGCAAAGATGGATCAGGAAGGTGGGGGAGATGGGCAGAAAGCCCCGAGCTTCCAGTGGCGGAACTACAAGCTCATCGTGGATCCTGCCTTGGACCCTGCCTTGCGCAGGCCTTCTCAAAAGGTGTACCGCTACGATGGAGTCCACTTCAGTGTCAACGTGAGTGCTCCAGGCCTTACCAGCTAGAGGGAACTCTGGCCCCGTTCTTCTCTGTTAGCTAACTTAAGCACCCTGAACTCCATACCCATAGCCTGCCTTTTTAAAAGTGGACAACCAGAACCCTGCTCTTTTGCATGTGCGACTCCAGATGAACTTCTTAGAGCTCAGCAGTATGGTTTCACCTGGGGCTGCCTCTCTGTTCCTGCTTTCTTTCCTAGGACTCGAAGTATATACCGGTGGAAGACCTCCAAGACCCCCGTTGCCACGTCAGGTCCAAAAACAGAGACTTTTCCCTCCCAGTCCCTAAGTTTAAGGTAGGTATCTGCTAGACTCTGGATGTGGTGGCCCTTGGGGGTATGTGTGTGTGTGTGTGTGTGTGTGTGTGTGTGTGTGTAGGATCCATCCTGGTAGTTTAGTCTCAATACAAGCTAATAAAAGGAGAAGGGGCTTTTCTATGAAGGGATCACAACCAGATCTTATAATCTCTGAGGCTATGAGATGGAGTTGTTCTGGAGCAGAGTTGTGTTTATCTTCTAGAAGGGTGTAGGTGAGGTGTTCCAGTCGGGTGCTGACTTCTTGAAGGCTGAAGTAAAGGCATGTTAAGCTGCTGTACCCATCACCGTGTACTCCTAGAAAACGCACAGCATGACAGTGCCCTGGTGTGGTACCCCAGGTTCTCAATAATAAGCGGAGTGACAAGGCCAGGGACTCCATCCTTGGAGTCCTTACCCTTTGTTTCGGCACTTGATCCTCCATCTTGTTTCCTCAGAAGATTCCTGTACTCTGTTAGGCAGGATACTCATCAGGCCTTGGGCTGGCCCTCGAAAACTGATGGTTCTTGGTTTACTTCACTCTTCTCCGTCCTTTTTAAATAAACTATTTGTAAGATTCTCTCCATTTTTTTTTTCACTTTGCATATTCTCTCTGGGCAGTCTTTTTCATGTCTACAATTTTGACTTCCAGATTTCTGTTTCCAGACAAAATCAGTCTCATGAACTCCAGACTTGTATGCCTGGTAGAGGGACAGCTCCATCTGGAGGCCCCACAGACATAGCAAACTCAAGAGACAGAAAACAAGTTACCTTTACTCCTTAATTCTGCCTTCCCTTCCATTTCCCTTTTACTGATGACAGGTAACTGTCTACTCTGCTACACAGACTGGAGGCCTGGGAGTCATTCTTTGATCATTCTCTCTCTTATTACACAATCTGTTACCAGGTCCTGATGACTCGTCTTCCTAAACCCATTTTCTTTTTATCTTAATTTTCCTATTTCCATTGCCGTCTTTTTAGTGCAGACCCTTACATTCATTTTATCGGGTTTCCTTGCCTCTGTTCTCTTCTCCCATTTCATGTTGCACCCTGCCGTGTGTCTTTTTTATTTTATTCTTTAATTACTTTGGCTGCCAAGTCCCGTGTTTTTTGCCTTGGTACATATGGCTATTGATCTGGCCAAGCCTCATCTCCTGCCTTCATGGTGTACACTTGTGTTCCACTCTACCGTACGTTTTGCAGCTCCTAGAAAGTGCCAAGTTATTTTATAGTTCTGTGTTCTAGAAGTCCTTGTCATCCTCTAAATTCTTGCTACCCAAAAAGCCAAATAGGAATGACACCATCTTTATGAATTCTTCCCTGCCTCCACTCGCCGGGCTCCCAGACACCCTTTCTACACTCAGCGCTGACATTTGTGTCCTGTTGTGATTGCGCGTGTCTGTCTCATCTGCTTTTCTGACCAGGAATCTTTTTTTTTCACTTTTGGATTCCTAGTGCCCAGTCCATAGCAAAAGTTAAACTAGTGAGGTAGTCTTCACGTATGCTTATTTCTCAGTTGTACTTTTTTTTCTTGATTATTGTGTCATTCTGTGATGAGAAGAACACAGAGCAGAGAGGGGTCAGTCTCACATTTCACTTGTTGGGGCCCTTTTCCTCGTTTCTTTACCTGTGTTTCCCGGTCTTCTCTCTCTGGACCAAGTTTCCCAAGGGGAAGAGGCACCATGGTCAGTATTGAGACCTCAGACTCAAGACTCCTGTCCTCTCCACAGCTGGATGAGTTCTATATCGGACAAATCCCACTGAAGGAAGTGACTTTCGCGAGGCTGAATGACAATGTGCGGGAGACCTTCCTGAAGGACATGTGCCGAAAGTATGGTGAGGTGGAAGAGGTAGAGATCCTTCTTCACCCCCGTACTCGCAAGCACCTGGGCCTGGCCCGTGTGCTCTTCACTAGCACTCGGGGAGCCAAGGAAACAGTCAAGAACCTCCACCTTACCTCCGTCATGGGCAACATCATCCATGCCCAGCTCGACATCAAAGGTGAGGGCTCTCTTGCCTGCTGCCTAAAGGTTAAGCTCCAGCAGAGACTATATGTGCAAATGCCTGTTAGGGCCAGGCGCATGATCAGGTTCATGATTCCTCGGTGAAACTCTTGGGGCCAGGTGTGTTTCTGAAATTAGAATTTTGTGGAGGAATTATGGCTTTTATGCATTTTGCGTGCGTGAGATCTTTGGCAAGGTTGGGTAGCATCTAACACGTGACTGTATTGGTAAGGAAATGCACGAAGGGTCACACTAGGTACAATCGATAAGAGCTAGTAAATCCGCCTCAGCTCAGATCAGATTTTGAGATGAGATTCCAAGAAAATGCTTGGTCTGGAGTTTCTTGGAGTTTTGAAATTTTGGATTGAGAATTTGGGATCTGTACAGAGGAGTGAAGCAGCCTGGTGTTCTGTGTTAAGAGGCAGTAGGGAGGAGTGAGGGACTGGGGCGACCGTGCCATCGAAAGGAGGCAGCTTTTAGTTGGCATTTGCCAGTTTGCAAGTGGGAATGAGGACTAATATTGCCAAGTGATGTTTTATTAAGTCAGAAATCTAGGCTTTTGTCTGAAGTCTCAGGGTTTTAAATGCTCCAACCCCCTCCCCCAATTTTTTAAAGTGATTTTGTAAGGCAAATAAGACACCTGTGGCCTGGATTTAGCCCTCAGGCTGCCATTTTGCAACCTTTAGTTTATAGGATGAAGAGCATGGTGGGATCTAGCATCAGACGACCTGGGTTTGAATTCCAGTCTGCCACTGACCAACTTTGTGACTTTGTGCAGGTCAATTTTCTTTGAGCCTATAATATAGGGGTACTGATGCTTCTCTCTCTTGGTGATTATCCAGCTTAGGAACATAAGTAGACGTATTTGTATATAAGCCATGAAATGCTATTCAGTATGTCGTTTGTAGTATCATTAGGTATCAAAGAGACAGAAGGTCCCAAAGATAGAGGTGAAGTAACTGAAGTCCCTGAACCCAGGACTCCAAGAAATTGTAGGAAATTGAGGTCTGCGAAAGAAGTGGGAAAAACAAATCAGGAAGGAGGAGTTTTTCTGTCTGACTCTAATGGTTCCTACCTTCTTCCCTCCAGGACAACAGCGAATGAAGTACTATGAACTGATAGTTAATGGCTCCTACACCCCTCAGACGGTGCCCACGGGGGGCAAGGCCCTGAGTGAGAAGTTCCAGGGCTCTGGTGCAGCCACAGAGATGGTAAGTAACACATGGTTGCCGTGGCCGTAGCCACATGGGCACAGTGCTTGGGTGCCAGGAACAGTGTTGGGGAGATTCTGAACTTCCCTGTTAAGGATGGCAAGAACCAAGAAAAGATGCTGAGATGCTTTCAAAAGACCAGGAATTGGGGTTCTGGGTTCGGGGAAGGACAAGTTGTCACGTGGTACTTGATCTCTTCTTTTCTCCCTGCTCTACTTTTGCCATTCCAGACTGAATCACGCCGCCGCTCCTCCTCTGACACGGCTGCCTACCCGGCAGGCACCACTGGTGTGGGCACTCCGGGCAATGGCACCCCTTGCTCCCAGGACACAAGCTTCTCCAGCAGCCGACAAGACACCCCATCTTCCTTTGGCCAATTCACCCCTCAGTCCTCCCAAGGAACCCCTTACACATCTCGGGGCAGCACCCCGTACTCTCAGGACTCTGCCTACTCCAGCAGGTGCAGAGTGAACACCCTCTGGGACCCCCAGATTCCGGGAGTCGCCACTAGGAAGAAGAAATCTGGAGTCTCTCTAAAAGGGAGTTGGGAGTCATTTGTCCTGGTTTCTCTGTGAATTCAGCCAACATATCCCTGTCCTCAGGGAACTCACTGTCTAGCTAGAAACCCAACAGCGTTTAGATCTTCCTTTGGGGGCGGTGTCTCAAGGGGCTTCGGGTCCCGAGAACCAGGACACTAGGGTTTGGTCCTACAGAGCTGAACGCAGCTAACTCCTGCACTCTCTCTCCAGCACCACTTCAGCCTCCTTCAAACCCCGGCGCTCGGAGAACAGCTACCAAGATTCCTTCTCCCGCCGCCACTTCTCCGCATCTTCAGCCCCCACGACCACCTCCACAGCTGTCTCTGCCACGACTGCAGCCACTGCCTCGTCCTCCTCCTCCTCGTCTTCCTCGTCCTCCTCCTCCTCGTTGTCCTCGTCCTCTTCATCCTCCTCTTCGTCCTCATCCTCTCATTTTCGTGGTACTGACTCTAACTACCCAGCGTACTATGAAAGCTGGAATCGCTACCAACGCCATGCTTCCTACCCTCCCCGCAGGGTGACTCGGGAGGAGCCCCCTGGGGCATCTTTTGCTGAAAATGCAGCTGAGCGCTTCCCACCCTCCTATACCTCCTACTTGCCCCCTGAGCCCAGCCGGCCCCCTGACCAGGACTACCGGCCTCCTGCCTCAGAAGCTCCACCCCCGGAGCCTCCAGAACCTGGTGGAGGCGGGGGTGCAGGGGGGCCCAGCCCTGAGAGAGAAGAAGCTCGGACCTCCCCCCGCCCAGCTTCACCTGCTCGCTCTGGCTCCCCGGCCCCAGAGACCACCAATGAAAGTGTGCCCTTCGCTCAGCATAGCAGCCTGGATTCCCGCATTGAGATGTTGCTGAAAGAGCAGCGCTCCAAGTTTTCTTTCCTGGCCTCTGACACAGAAGAAGAGGAAGAGAACAGCACTGCTGGCCCTGGGTCTAGAGACACAGGGAGCGAGGTGCCTTCTGGATCAGGTCACGGGCCCTGCACGCCCCCTCCAGCCCCAGCTAATTTTGAGGATGTGGCCCCTACAGGGAGTGGGGAACCGGGGGCTACCCGGGAGTCTCCCAAGGCCAATGGTCAGAACCAGGTGAGCTTGGGGTCAGCCAGCAGAGCTGCCTGGGATCCGGGAGGCAGGGTTGGGTCTGGCGGAGGAGGGAAGGGAATTAGGCAAGAGAATGGATTTGAGGAAGAGCCCAGTGAAGAGACAGAAGCCTTCTGTGACCCTCTTCTGCACCCCTGCAGGCTTCTCCATGCTCTTCTGGAGAGGACATGGAGATCTCCGACGATGACAGGGGCGGCTCACCCCCTCCGGCCCCGACACCCCCCCAGCAGCCTCCACCTCCTCCTCCTCCGCCCCCTCCTCCCCCTCCCTACCTGGCTTCTCTGCCCCTTGGTTATCCTCCCCACCAGCCTGCCTACCTCCTACCACCACGCCCTGATGGGCCACCACCACCTGAGTACCCTCCACCTCCTCCACCTCCCCCCCACATTTATGACTTTGTGAACTCCCTAGAGCTCATGGATCGACTTGGGGCTCAGTGGGGAGGGATGCCCATGTCCTTCCAGATGCAGACCCAGATGTTAACTCGGCTTCACCAGCTGCGGCAGGGCAAGGGACTGACTGCTGCCTCAGCGGGTCCCCCTGGTGGAGCCTTTGGGGAGGCCTTCCTCCCGTTCCCACCCCCTCAAGAGGCAGCCTACGGCTTACCCTATGCGCTGTACACGCAAGGGCAAGAAGGCCGAGGGGCCTACTCCCGGGAGGCCTACCACCTGCCTTTGCCCGTGGCGGCCGAGCCCCTACCCTCCTCCTCAGTCTCGGGAGAAGAGGCCCGGTTCCCGCCCAGGGAGGAAGCAGAGCTGGCAGAGGGCAAGGCCCTGCCGTCAGCAGGCACTGTGGGACGCGTGCTGGCCACCCTTGTCCAAGAGATGAAGAGCATCATGCAGCGAGACCTCAACCGCAAGATGGTGGAGAATGTGGCCTTTGGAGCCTTCGACCAGTGGTGGGAGAGCAAAGAAGAGAAGGCCAAGGTGAGGGGCAGTGCCTGGGACTGGGGAGGTCCTGGGGCTCCATTGGAGAAAGGAGACTTCTGGCTGATCAGGCCCTTAAGTCTCTTGAGTTTCGATCTTCAATGTTTCCGTTTGTAGAGTGGGAGTAATAGTAGCTGCTTTGTAAGGTGGGTGGGCTGAATGAGCAGATTTGGGAGAAAATGCCTGTACAGGGGCTGGTGCAGGGGAGGTGTGGCATAGAGCTGTGTCAAATAGAGGAGTGAGTAGATGCATTTCTGTATTCTTGGGACCTGGGAGTAGTTCTCAGGCAGGAGGCAGGAGGGAGCGCCTGGGTTCTGGGGCTCAGTCCCCCTACTGCCTGCAGCCATTCCAGAACGCAGCCAAACAGCAGGCCAAGGAAGAGGATAAAGAGAAGACAAAACTCAAAGAACCGGGCCTGCTGTCCCTCGTAGACTGGGCCAAGAGTGGGGGTACCACGGGCATCGAGGCCTTCGCCTTTGGGTCAGGGCTGCGAGGGGCCCTGCGGCTGCCTTCTTTCAAGGTACTCAGAACTGGTCTTGCCTCATAGGAGGAGAGGGTGGGGTGGGCACCTCTCTTCCTTGGGGTGGGTAGGGGCGTTTGGGTTCCAAACAGGCCCTATCTCTTCCCACACTTCAGGTGAAGCGAAAAGAACCTTCAGAAATTTCAGAGGCCAGTGAGGAAAAGAGGCCCCGTCCTTCCACTCCAGCTGAGGAGGATGAAGATGGTGAGTGGGAGGTCAGGTGGAGCAGAAAGGGGAAAGGGTGCTACCTTCTGAAAGGACCACAGGAAGCAACGAGAAAGGGGATAGGTGTCGAACAGGTGGCCAAGTAGAGGTTTCCATATGGAGTTAAAAAAAAGCAGTACTGAAAGGTGTGAGAAGGTTGAGGTAGGGTTATCCCTGGGTCCTAAGTGTGGTTCTTACTTTGCTGTGCTCGTTGAAATTTCCTGTGTTTCATGGTTCCCCTGTAAAATAGAAGTGGTGATCTTAATAGCTCGAATCCTGTGGTTGCAAGGTTAAATGGGTCGCCCACCCAGGTTTCCCATCTAATGCTTAAGCTCTTCTCCAACCTTCCTTGCAGTTTGCCTAGATCTGAGCTGTTGGTTGATGGCTTACATGGCTAGGAAACTTCCTTATTGAGTCCGATTGGCTTCCCTGGAGACCCATTGGCCTTAGTGCTGTTTTCTCGGGGGAGGCATAGCAAGTCTGCTCCCTTTTCCGCCCGACCCAGAAAAGGATGAAAAGTGAAATGGGTGTTTTACCTGTAGACCATGCTAGGTAGCTCTGGGGTTTTTGTGTTTTTCGGTTGAGCTTAGCTTCTTGACCGTAAAATGAGGTCTGTGTTGTCAGACCATCGGGAAGATCAGCAGTGGTGTGTGCAAAGCTCCTTTCAGGCCAGAGGAACGGGAACTATTATTGCTGATGATAAATTGCCCTAACTTGCACTCAACTGGGCCTAGACCCTGAGCGAGACAAGGAGGCTGGAGAGCCTGGACGTCCGGGGACCAAGCCCCCAAAGCGAGATGAAGAGCGAAGCAAGACCCAGGGCAAGCACCGCAAGTCCTTTGCTCTGGACAGTGAAGGGGAGGAGGCATCCCAGGAGTCTTCCTCAGAGAAGGTGAGGGGCCATGGTGCCCACTTCCTGCCAGCCACCTGCTTCCTAAGTTCCCTTCCCCATAGGTAGCCTCCTCTCTGGGCTGGAGCCCAGGTAGCTGTGCCTCCTGGAGGACAACTCTCTTTTTCTTGTTAGTCCCCATTTTTTTTTTTTCTTTAAGGATGAGGAGGACGATGAGGACGACGAAGAAGATGAAGAACGCGAGGAAGCCATGGACACCACAAAGAAGGAGACTGAAGCATCAGATGGTAAGTACAGACAAGATGGTAGAATTCTGGTGTGGGGAAGAAGGGCTTCTGCTGCCTGTCTAGCCCTTTCCTGAGTCCACAGAAACTTCGTGCAGGATATTTTGCTCTCTTTTGGAACCCTTGGCCCATTGTAAACAGTAACTCTAATACCCAGACTCCTCCCTTGTGCTTACCTCCTGTACCAACACATGGCTGTTTCCTGAAGACAGCCCAGCAAAACTAACTTATTTTCCCAGACCCTCAAGATGAGGGGTCTGAGTTCTGCCGTCCCCCAATACTGCCAGGCTGTGTTTTTCTGCCTTTGAGCACTGCTCTTGTTTGAATGCCCAGCCACCAAGCCATGCTTCCCTTTCCTCTCCTCTCCGCCCAGCTGCGATCACCAGACACAGCTCCACTCTTCAGCTGAACACTATTTGTCCATCCACTTCCACTGAGTCTGGCCTATGTGGTTTAGTCTTGCTGCTTCTTCATTTGTTCAGAGCTAGCTACTCGGTACCAGGACTGTTGTAGGTACTGGGGACACACCTGTTGTGGAACTTGGGATCTGTTGGAGGGGAGGAAGAGACTTGATGAATGAACAACCAGTAGCACCTTGGATAGAGATACATAGTTTAAAGAAGAGAAACTAGGTTACTGGGGTAGAGTGTAATGGGTAGGGGAGCTGGGCAAAGATGGGCTGTTCTAGATCTCTTGGAGAAGGAGTGCCTTTGAGAGATGCCATTTCAGCAGAGGCCAGATAGGGAGAATGATGATCTGAGAGGCTGTCAGAAAGGCAGAAGATGGGGTCACCTGCTCTAACTGGGAAGACTGGCACACATCCACTTGGTCACCGCTTTCTGTCCACTTCACCGCCTCAGTGTTTTGGGGATTTATTGCCCTCTTTGTTCCTGCTGGTCTGTCTTTCTCACTTAGAGTCATCTGCGGCAGTGTTGACTGATTTCCCTGTCTTTGGTTCCATCTCTCCTTCTCCATTCCAGTACATTTTCCAGTCTGCAGATGGAATTCTCTTTCCTTCAGCGCACACCTGACCCTGTGACTTCCCTCTGTAAAGTCTATTTCTAACTCCCTATTTTCTAGAAGATGAGTTCTCAGCCCAATACTTTGGGCCATTTATAACCTAGCTCCTATTTATCTGTTTAGCTCCATCTCACTACTCTCTAGACCCATCCCAGGCCACCACCACCATCTATTCTAAGTTCATCCACTTGTGTTCCTTAGACACTAGAAAGTTCTTAACTTCTCATAAAGTCCTTGTAATATATTGCCATTTCCCCGAGGCATAGAGTATATGATACTTTGCAAGCTTATTTTATCCTGGAATCCTTTGTATGAGTCTTCTCCTAGCAGCTTCTCTAAGACCCACTTTGGGAAAATTTTCGGTAGTTAAAGCAGACCACTTAGTGTTCTCAGGTCTCCCATCTTCCTGCACCTCTGACACCCCTTTTTAGCCCCCATGTCTTCTTAGTGTACCTCTGCTTGTCCTTTTTTTTATTTTTAAGATTTTATTTATTTGACTGAAGGTGGAGAGGGAGGAAGGGAGAGAGAGAGAGAGAGAGCGTTTGCATAAGCAGGCAGAGCAGTAGGCAGAAGGAGAGGGAGAGGCAGGCTCTCCATTGAGCAGAGAGCCCGATATGGGGCTTGATCCCAGGACCCTGGGATCATGACCCGAGCCAAAGGCAGATGCCCAACCAACTGAGCCACCCAGGCGCCCACTACCTGTCCTTCTAGACTTGAGCATCTCTTGCACAGGGATCCCTCCCCTGACTGGATCTTCCAGGCAGAATCCGGGACTTCCCTTTGCCACACTCCCTCGGCCTTTCATACTCAAGTTGGTCTCCTGGTGAACTAATAGCATGCTTACCTAACTCCTTAAGAGTTGGACTTCCCAGCCCCTGGCACAGAGCCTCACCTATCCATAGTAACAAGGCAGTGAATGGACCTGTGGCTTGACCAAGTGAGGGGTGTTCCCATCTCGCCTGATTGCCTCTTCTGGATTTCCAGGCGAGGACGGGGAAAGCGATTCGTCCTCCAAATGTTCTCTGTATGCTGACTCAGATGGTGAAAATGATAGCACGTCGGACTCCGAGAGCAGCAGCTCATCCAGCTCCTCATCGTCCTCGTCTTCCTCCTCATCGTCCTCATCTTCCTCATCATCTGAGTCCTCCTCAGAAGAGGAAGAGGAAGAGGAGCAGCCAGCAACCATACCCTCAACATCACCTCCCCTCAGAGATGTCCCCGCGCCCCCGCCAGTGCCTGTGGCCGTGGCCGAGCCCGAGCCCGAGCGGGTTGCAGGCTCCCCAGCCACGCCTCTCCCTGAGCAGGAGAAGTCTACAGCAAGACCGGCAGGTAGGCGGGGCCAAGCTGGGGATTTGGTCTTTGTTTATGCTTGTATCTGTCTTCTTTTTGAGAACATCGGGGTCCACATTTCCGAGGTACCAGTATGGGACTTTGAAAGCATGCAAGTTGGACAGAAGTCACCATCTCCTGCCCGTCATGCCTTGGAGACATTTATGGCCATATACCAACCATGCTGCCAGGAGTGGCTCGCAGAGCCAGAGCAGGGTGTCTGGCTAGTAAGGACAGCAGTGGTCTCTTTTGTCATACCCTCATCCAAGAATGGTCTCTAAGTTAATTAAGGAGAAAATGCCCAATTTAACAAGTTCTTCCTGTTAATTCTTCTTGAGCTTCTGCCTTAATGCATTGTGTACTTGCAGGTGATTAAATGGAAAAAGAGATGGAAAATAGCTACGAACAGTCTTGGCTAGGAAGCTAATCTTACCTTGCTTTGTGGATTTGTATGTTTGATTGCTACTTTATAGCATGCACATGTAACTTTTCTTTGGAGTAGACTGTTCATTCAGGCAGTGGAGGATTATGTACTGAGTACAGTAGACCCTTGAATGATCCCGGGGATTAGGGGCATTGGCCCCCCTGTGTGCTTGAAAATCCACCTGTAACTTTTGACTCCCCCAAAACTTAACTGTTCATAGTCTACTGTTGACCAGAAGCCTTGCTGATGACGTAAGTAGTCAGTTAACGTGTTTTCTGTACGTTACGTGTATTGTATACTGTATTCTTGCAAGAGGGGAAATGAGAGAAAAAAATTCTTAAAATCGTAAGGAAGATGTGTTTATGATACTCTACCATATTTCTCAGAAGAAGCATGTGTGTAAGCACAGTTCAAACCTGTGTTCTCAGGTCATCTGTACTTCTGGCAGGTGTCGGTGTGAAAGGCCCTGTCCTCACCCTCCTAAAGCTTATGGTCCATAAGGAGAGACAGTTTGGTTGAGTAATAAATATCTCAGAAAATCTGTGATGACAAACTGATAAGCCCCATGAGAGAAAAGTACAGGGTACTCAGAGAACCTGAGCACATCCTTGGGGATGCCTTTGCTGGTCTTTTCTGCTGAAGTATTTTTGGGCTGAAATTAAGGCAGAGCAGGCAGCCAGGCTTGATTAGCATGTGCAAAGGCCCTGGGGTTGGAGGAAATAGCATGTTGGAAGACGTAAAGCAAACTTTCAGGATGGTGGGGAGTGAGGGAAAGCTGGAATGGCCGAAACTGGAGAAGTGAGCAAGGACTGAGCTGTGCAAGAGGAGTTGGCCCCATTAGGAATTTGGTCTTTATCTTGAGGGCAGTGGAATGCCATTAGAGGAGTTACATGATCTTATTTGTGTTTTGAAAAGAGGCAGTGCAGAGAGAATTGGGAGAGGGGCCAGAGTCCATGTGGGAAAGCTAGGAGGCTATTATGGTTAGTAAGGAAGGCAGGCAATGGCGGTAACTTGGAGTAGGATGTTCTCGGGATGGCAGCAGTAAGTCAGTTTTCAAGATAGGCCTTGTACGTGCACCTGGCCTTCTAGACATCTCTCTTGAATGTTACTGAGAATCTGTGGTCTGAGGTAAACAGTAAACACATGAAGACCTCCCAGGGCTGTTGCCCTCTGTTGTGATGTAGGCCTCATGAGGGAAGTCAAGGCTCTCATTAATCCTGAGACACTTCTCCCGGCCTTTCCTGAGCCCGTTGGTAGCAGTAGAACTGGTGATCAGAGGACGTCAATCTCAGTGGGGTAGGTAGAAAGAGTGGGGCATAGTCTGTTTTGCATTTCTCCAGAAAGATCATCCTGGTAGGAAGGGGGGGATTTGGAAGAGGTGAGGAAGAAGGTTGGGTGACCCAGATAGGTGAAGGGCATGAACCAAAGCAGGGTTGGTTACGGTGAGGCACAAGGAATAAAAGTGGGATGAGAATTTGAGAGAAATGGAGGAGGAGATGAACCACTTGGTTAAACGACTTCCCAGGAAAGGGAAGACAAGGCAGAAAAGTAGCATTAGGAAGAAAGCTGATATGCTTCTTGGGTTTGATTTTGGCATGTCTTTGGGACCTCCAGGTAAGAAACATCTAAGAGGCAGTTGGATCACTAGATCTGAAGGTCTGGAGAGAGCAGTAGGCTGGAAACGAGGTAGATATTTGAGAGTAGTGTGGGTGTGAGTGTGCTTACACACGCTAGAACAAGGCGGGGACCAAGAGAAGGGGCCAGTGCCTTGCAGTCCTTTGAGAGATTGGTGGGCAAAGGGGAGCCGGAGGAGGCCCAGTAGGAGCTGTCAGCGAGATGGGAAGGAAACATGGCAGCTTGGTTTTCTAAAGGAGGGGGTGGTGTGTATCAGCAGGCCGAAATAAAGGTGGTCAGATAGGAAGGGCTTCTGATGGATTTGGCAGTTAGGGGGTCACTGGTGACCTTATCACTTCGAGTAGAGTGGGTCAGATTGGAGCCAGGCTGTGGGGTGTTAAAGGAGTGAGGGCAGGGCACAGAGACAACCAGTCTTCTGGAAGGGTAAACTATTCCGTGAAGAAGAGTCGAAAGGCCACGATGAGCGGTGTTAGTAAAGCTTCTGGAGTGCTTCCTGTGGGCTTGGCTCTCGGCGTAGCGCACGGCGCGTTTGTTTCCTCCTGTGGGCCACACACTGTCCCTGTTACTCCCGCTTTCCAGATGAGGAGTTTGAGGCTTAATGAGGTGGAGGTCACCCAGCTGGGATTGGAGAAACAGAAGAGAATACAGGGTTGGTGGAGGATTAGTTTCTCAAAAACTAAGAAGGTGAGACTTAAGCCTCTAGATTTCAGGGCAGGAAGAGAGACCGGTGGGCAGGCTGGGAGGGAGCATGGCACCCGTTGGGGTGGCCCACCAGGGGGTGGGCGGGTGGCATCTAGGCCTGACTCACATGCCGCGTAACTGGGGAGGCAGAGAGATGTGGGCTTTCGTGCCTAAGGACCCACCGCCCCCATTTCACTCTGCAGTAGGAAAGAAGGGCGTTTTCTGAGCACAAGGGGATGGGCCGAGGAGGAGCCTTAGGGGAGGAAGGAGAGTGGAGAATGAGGACGAAAGTGGACAGGGCTTATGACTCAGATGCCCTGCTGAGACTTGGAGTCGCGGGGGGTGGGTGGAGGAGAAAATGGAGGTGTTTGGGCAAAGTCCAGGTTGGGGGCACCTGGGTGGCTCAGTGGGTTAAAGCCTCTGCCTTCGGCTCAGGTCATGATCTCAGGGTCCTGGGATCGAGGCCCACATCAGGCTCTCTGCTCAGCAGGGAGCCTGCTTCCTCCTCTCTCTCTGCCTACTTGTGATCTCTCTCTGTCAAATAAATAAACAAAATCTTAAAAAAAAAAAAAA
>PITA01024526.1:11311-26218 GCA_004023965.1 Spilogale gracilis | reverse complement strand
TCCCCACCAAATCAGCCTCTTGACTCTCCGGTCCCTTCCTTTGATTGCTGTTATTTAAAAAGGAGGAAGACAAATGGCCACCACGTAAATCATGGGGCGCTGCAAAGGTCACACTAACAGAGCTGCTAACTGCCTTTTAGAGCACGTTTGAAGGATTTAAAACCTCATTACTGTGTCCAGGATTGTAAAGAGCAAACTTGCAAGAAGCAGAGAGAGCGAGAGGAGCTGACCACGTGCCCAATATCTGGAAAGCATTTGACGCTGACAGCATGGAGACCAGATGACGCAGCTTCCGGCGGGGGCCTGCGGACACCCCTCCCCCCGGAAGAGCTTCTCATCCCCCCACCCAGAGAGCAGCTCCGGGAGCAGCCAGGGGTCACGGGAATGCGTCCCAGACTCCAGGACTCAGTCTCTCATCTTGCCAGTATGCCCATCAATGAGCGAGAAGGGTTTTGTGTTAAAAAAAAACACCACCACCAAAGTGCATTGAAAACCTGAATTTGCACGATCAGGAAACCACACAAACAAAAAACAAAAACCTCAAATTCATCTTTCTGTAAGAGAATTCAGAATTCAATTTACAAACAAATTACAATCCATAATTTTTCCAGGATCACTATCTAGGAATATTTCACGAGATACTGTTGGACACATAAGCAGGAGCTAAAATTAAAAAAAATAAAAATAAAAAAATAAAAAAATCCCTTTAGGGAAGGCAGGTAACAAGACTCTGTGAAAGACGCCTGGCATCAGTTTTAGAGAATGCCATTCACTGTGGCCAAGTGGGAGTGAACCTACTCCCACCAGATGGGCCCAATTGTTGCCAGATAGGAATGCAGACACAGTTCTTAGGAATTTTCAAATTTTTCAAGAAAAACAAGAAATTGAGAATCTCCTCATTTTTCATTATCAGTTAAAAAAAATGTTTTCTAGAGCAAACAGTGTAGAACTGAAGGTATATTTGCCTTAAGAACCATTATTTTGAAACCCCTGATTGGGACATTTTGATCCCACCAGAAAGGCATTGACGTGGAGATTTCATTTTTTCCCTCCTAGTTTGTTCGCTTGCTTGTTTTAAGTGTAAAAACTCTGGAGCACACATTTTGGCCTCATTTGCATCACACGCCAACCCTTACTAAAAGCTCCTTCCAGCTGCATGCTCTGCCAGGAATAGGAGATAACTTTCACCCCACTGTGTGTCAACGCAGTTACCAACGGCAGCTGGAGAGAGCTCTGTCTTGAGAAGGAATGGGCTCTCACAGGAAGCAGCACTGGGACTGATGAGTTACGTCTGCTGTGAGTGCACACTAGGGCAGATGGCCACATGTGTGTCTCATCTCTGCCATTCTGGGCTCTCAAATAGAGTCCAAATTCCAACACTCGTTTCAAAGTTTCTGAAGACCTCATCCACTTGTATGGCCTCATATGTTGCCAATCCCTTTCCCCTAATAGGTACCCTATGCAACCTCCCTCCCCTGCACTCCAGTACAAAAGGTGTATCCCACATCATGTTCCTACGTGCCTCCAATTTTTGATATGAGTTCTGCTATCTGAGATGCCATCCACGCTTAATCTTCAACTCCCACTCAAACTCACCACTGGATTCAAATGCACCTCCTTTGTGTATCTTCTCTAGCTCTCTGGTCTCAATTCTCCTCTGTCCCATTACACTTTGTGCCCATGTTTACAGGGAATTTTTTAAATGGTCTTATGTCTCTTCTAATACAGTGTGAGCTATTCAAGGTCATAAATCATGTATAATCACCTCTGTATCCTTAGCATCTAGGCAGAAATAGACTCTGTGTTTGCTGGATGGATGGGTTGGTGGGTGGGTGGGTGGATGGATGGATGGATGAGCAGATGGGTGAATGGGAGGATGGGTGGATGGGTTGATGGGTTGATGGGACAAAGGGTAGATGGGTGGGTGGACGGATGGCTGGGTAGATGGATGGGTGGGTGGGTGGATGGATGGATGAACAGGTGGGTGGATTAATGGATGGATGGACAGATGAATAGATAGACAGATGGGTCAGTTAATGAGAGGATGGGTGGGTTGGTTGATGGGTAAATGGGATGATGGGTAGATGGGTGAGTGGATGGATGGATGGATGGACAGACGGACGGATGGACAGATGGATGGGTGGTTGAATGGGAGGATGGGTGGATGGGTGGGTGGTTGGATAAAGTGACCACCTCGTACTACAGAGAAATGCAAGTCAATGACTTCTCTTCGGTTAAATTTTCCCAAAGTTTGGTTTTTCATGTGATACTGCCACAATTTCTGGCATGTCCACATACTAGAAATCATTCATGATTTTTATGTGACACTGCAAAGAACACAGACTAATATGGTGCTCAAAATTTAGAAAGTGAGGAACTCGGCTGCTGATTCAGGGCCCTATCTCTCCCCTTCCATCTGCTGTGATGGAAGGCAATGTTTTCCTGCTAAGGTCTTACATCCATGGGCACACCTGCCCACATACCTATAATTCCAGCACTCGTTTCCCTTAGTCATTGATTTCATGTTGTACACTGATTTCTGACACATAGTCAAATAAATACTAAATAATAAAACACAAGCGTGCCCCCATACCACCAAAACCCACATTATAAGCCTCCAGTGGCATATGCACCATGCTTGGGGAAACAATGATTTAAGTGATTTGTTCTTGAAAGCACACCATTTGACACATTGCACGGATGACCCATCCATCATTCTGAAGATACCATTGACTCAAGGATATCTTCTTTATGGACAATTAAGCAGAAGCCCCAGGGATACAGCATTTCCTCCTTGGTGAGCATCACGAAGATCGCTCAAACAGATGGTGTGACATGCCATTCTTATACCCTAAATACCAGCCTCTAACAGCCCATGCGAAGCAGTTTTATTTGAACAAGAATGCAACTTGCATAATCCTCTTGTATTCCTTTACAAATGGAATTAGTTATTGATTCTCCCTTTTATCACAGAGAAGTACAATTCAAAATCACAGTAATTGGTCTTAATATATGGACACCCATGCCTAATGGCCCTGGGCATCCTTGTCGAAGTAGGTCACCAGCACTGCCTACCACAAAGAAGCCGGTTCCCCACTAAATGCTAGAGAAGGCAGCCAGGCTGGGTGACGTCAACCCCCAGAATAGCCTGTGGAATAAGGCTTTCTCCCAGAAAGGGGTTCTGGCTCTTTGTCTGATTTCGGCATTGAAATCCTGTGTGCCCATCCGAGCACCACTTCCTTTGTCCAGCAAGAACACGTGTCGCTCTTCCAAAAGGAGGCAGAAGAAACTCACCCAGGAAACACAGAGCTCTGATTTTTTAGTGTCTCCCCACTCCACACCTCAATCCCAAGTTGGCTGCCTGTTACTATGATCTCAGCTACTTTGTGTCTTTTTAATCTTCATCTTCATAATAATTATAATGAAAACAAAAGCAAAATGCCATCATTGATACAACCCATCACGTTTTAAGATGAGTTTATGTGGTTATTCCTAAGCCTCTGCCATTTGTGTGGCATATTCTGGACCTTTCCTATACCTGGCACCCCCTTTAATATTACTCACTGAATGCTTCTTAAGAACTCCCTTTAATTGGACTTGGTTCTTTTTTTTTTTAAATCAAATGCGAAAGCCCTTATCAGTGAAGGTATACACTGAAACAACCTACCCAAGTGTTATTTTTAAAAAGGATATCAGCTTCCTCTGAAACCATTTTCACCTCACTTTAGAGAACGCTGAATTACCTCCATTGGACTACCAAAGAGTCTTTTGAGGAGCATTTAGCTATTAAATTATTTTCCTTCATTGCCAACCTCCCCCCCTTTATCCTCCACATTGCAACGGTGGATATGGGTCCTTTAGATATGTTTCTATCTATCTGCCAGCAGGCCCAGCCATGAGCCTTGTTCAGTGTGAACCTTGACATGGGTCATTTTCCTCATTAGAGGGGGAATGAGCTCTGTTCCTCGACAGACATAGATGTTGTCGGGCAGCCGGCCTGCAGCAGTCATGAGGCACAGGGAGAACCGAGGCAAACGTGAAGTGTGTTGGGATCAGAGGCATTTGTCTCTGGCCCCCAAGTCCCATGTCTTCTTGAGCAGTCCTGAAACCGGGAACATAAATTGCTGGCCTATCAACCCCCTTGTGATTCTTGACCATAGGATGGAGAGAGCCTCATCAGGGGAATGTTCATAGAGAAGGTCTCTCGCCTAGAGTGGGTGAAGGCCAGCAGGAACTTGTGACGATCACATGGCTCCCGTCCTGCTGGGCCTTTAACCTTTCAACTGAATTATCCCACAATTTCTTTCTCATCCCGTCCTTCAGTGTTCCAGTGGATTTTTCTTCCTTAGAAAGAAACTTTTCAGATTTCCTCTTCTCTCCAATCCCCATCCTGACAAATTTCATTTGTTTCCAGGATTTCCTTAAAATCTTCTCCCAGTTAACATTCCCCGGTGTTTCCCCAGTGGGGACAGGATACAGTCCACCTTCCTTGCCTTGGCTGACGTGACGGTCCCAAACTGGTCCCTATCCCCCGCCCCCCACCTCTCTTCCTGACCTGCCTCCTAGAATCTGTGCACTTCTCCCAGGGAGGCAAGATTTTATTATAGCCGTTCCTTGGGGCGCCTGGGTGGCTCAAGTCAGTGAAGCATCTGCCTGCAGCTCAGGTCATGATCTCAGGGTCCTGGGATCGAGTCCTGCATCGGGCTCTCTGCTCAGCAGGGAACCTGCTTCTCCCTTTTCCTGTGCCCTCCTCCGCACTGCTTGGGCTCTGCATGTGCTCCCTCCCTTCCTCTCTCTCTCTCTCTCTCTCTCTAATAAATAAAATCTTAAAAAAAATAAATAAATAAACCTGTTCCTTCCAGAGGATACTTTTTTCACTGTCTACCTCACTCTCATATAACCATTAGAGCCGAATTCAACCTTTCCCCTAAGTCATCAAGATAGAATTTAGTAACAACCAATTCTAGGTTTATGTTTTTTCCCCATCGGAATTCTCAAAGAAGGTCCCAGTAACTTAGAGTCAATGCCTTTGAGTCCGAATTCCCCAAATCAATGGCTAAGCCTGGAAACAGCTTCATGTCTGCAACTTGTTTCTCCGGAACAAAAACTCTTGCAGAGGGGCTCTCATTTCCTCTGACTTCCTGCCAATGCCCCCACTCTCTCTGGGCCATGCATGGACCACTGGGCTGAGGAGTGGGTGCCCAAGCCAGCCCCTCAGCAGTCCTCCCCACAAGTCCCTGGCCTGGGTCGTAGGCTGAGAGCCCAAGCAGGGCAAGAGCTCTTCCCTAGGAAGCTCAAACTGAAACCTGTAATAAAACGTCTTATTTCCTCTTATTACAAATCTGTACAAATAGAAGCCTCGTTGTGCATTTGGCCTCAATGTCTTCCTTGTGGAAGAGTTAGTCGTCTGGGGAAATAAAACTGCTGCACAAAAAAAGAAAGAACGAACCTCGACATGGGTCATTTTCCTCTAACTGTCGCCGTGAGGACCCCCACCTTCTGCTTGTCTGACGGGGGATAAATTCCTTCTCGCCCATCTGTTTTAGGAGGTGGATCAGACCGATCTTGCCACTTATTACTAGGAAACTGGACTGATTCACTTCTTCTACTAAGCCTGAAGGATATTCCAACGCCCTGCTCTATCGAAGAGGATACACATCGTGAGGAATCAATGCTGGCACTACAATGGGGAAGCTTTCACTCTGAGTCATCTGATTGCCATGCGCACTACCCACCCCAGAAGCAAACACCCTGTGCATTCCGTTCATCTGCCGCTTGCCCCTATTCTTGTAATCATCACAGCCTCATCTTTGCAGTTAAATCTGGAACTAGAGGGCCCATTAGACTTGACTTTCTCAAATAACTCTGCTAGGGATTCATGTTTTATTCAGACTAGAAATGGGGGCCTATTGATTTAGCTCTAAATATCACACTCTTCGATTAGAGTGGCTGTTTACTTTCCCGCGGGTTTTTGGGCTTTGTGTTGTCTGACACTAACGGTCTGTAGATTAGTGCAAACCTCTGATTTTTTCTCCTGTGGACAATGCAGGAGAACGCAGAGCACAATGCAGAGCGCAAGCAGATTCCCACTGATCCAAACAAAAAGGGATGCCCTCTTCAGCAGGGAGAGGCCTCGGTAGTCTGCGTCCTCCTGTTTCCTTTCAGCCAACAGTAAAATGCAATTGCTCTGCTCATATGCTGGGGTGGTCCAAGAGGCAAATATTTGCTCTTGTCCAGTCTTTTCTTGGGAATCACATTCCCATTTTAGAGCCCTGATTAGCCACAGAGGTCATGGGTACCACATCCTTCAGCCTTCAGAGGGAAGATACTGGGTATCACCCAACAACTTCAAAGCAAAAAGAACATAGACTAACTCTAAGGAGAAATCTTTGAGATCCATTAAGTTAATGTTATAGAATAGATCATGGCCTCCACCACACACCCAACAGAGCACATTTTTCCAGAGTACAGTAAATCCAAAATCGAGATCCATTTCCACTAGACACAAAGCCACTCTGAGCCTTCATCCCCTTGTCCAGAAAATCGAGGCAGTATTACTCACTGTAAAGAGTTAGTGTGACTTTTGCATGAAACAACCCGCCCAGTGCAAGTACCCGAAGTCTGAGTCTCCCTTCTGTCCTGCTTCAGAAGTGGGGGCAGGGGGACAAGGAAGAGCTCTCTGAGGAAGTCAGGGATTAAAAGTTTTAAGACAAATAATTCTTAGTAAGAAGACTGACAGATTTTCATCTGGACTTACTCGTTTTCTGAATCTATGCTGTGGACCTAGATCTTGGTCACAGGCAAGAGAGAAGGGATTGGGTGAGGCCCAGCTGTCCAACCGCAGGAAGGTGAGTCGATGGCGCACAGTTGTAACAGTCTCTCTTTGCAAGCCCAGGATCCCATATATTTGTTCGTATGTGGTGAAAAATCCCTGTTGCATGCTACAGACGGTTGGGGGCCATAAGAATGAAGTAGCTGAGCCAGGTACTGCCGCCACTTTTGGGCAGTCGAGTAAGATGAAGGCAGAGGTGCTCGGTGGTCGGCTAACGGCAGCGGAGTGGCCCCAACAGGACAAGGCAGGAGGCAACACCAGATCTACTGGGTTTTTTCCTACTATCCATCCCTTCATAAAGAAATCTGTATGAAAAGAATGTGCAATCACAGGGATGATTATTACAGTTACTGGTGGCTTACCATGTGGTAGACACAGTAACAGGTATTGTTAATACATTGTTGCAGTGGTTAATTTCATGTGTCCACCTGACTGGGCTAAGGGAAGCCCACCGAGCTGGTCAAATAGTATTTATGGGTGTATCTTTGGGGGTGGTTCTAGATGAGATTAGCCTTTGAACTGGTAACGTTCCCCAGGCCTCTGGCTTGCTCAGGGCAGATCACAGAACTTCTCAGCCTCTGTGATGTTGGATTGAATCCATCTCTTGTAATGAACCTCTTTCTATCTATCTGTGTAGAGTGTATTGGGTCTGTTTTCCAGAGAAGCCTAACATAACTGTTTTCTTTACGGCGTCACGGATTTCTGACCCGATATGCTAGACCACAGTCCATTCTGCCCCGGGAGAGCCAGCATGTTAGAACAGAGAACAGTAGCCAGCGAATCTGCAACTTCTCATAGCCCTGTGATTACCAGCACGCGCGGCTGTCGATGGGGAATACGGGAGGCGCAAACCCCACAGCGGGTTGTCAGATAATGGACGTCTAGAATGTCTATGCACAAGCGTATGTATTCAAGGCAGATTGAGAGTGCAGCCCATGTAGTCACTGAATGATATGCTCAAGGGATGTCAGGCCATGTTGAATTTATTGGCCATCCCGCGCTGGGGAACATGTCTTCTGGGAAATGGCAAGGTTGAAACCTGTGGTGAGGCAAGAATGGATGCTGGTCAGAGGAAGTGGAGGAGTTGACTTTATTTGCTGGTGGCTCAGTTGGTTAAGCAAATGCCTTCAACTCAGGTCATGATCCTGGAGTTCTGGGATCAAATCCCGCATCAGGCTCCCAGCTCCACGAGGAGTTTGCTTCTCCCTCTGACCTTCTCCCCTCTCATGCTCTCTCTCTCTCTTTCCAATACATAAATAAAATCTTTAAGAAAAAAAAGAAGAAGAAGAAGTTGACTTTATTCAGCAGAACGTGGGCCAGTGCTTTAATTTGGGGGGGGAGGATCATTCAAGGACTGGACAATGGGGTTTTAGTGAAGGTCAGCAACATACAGACACCTGACTGGTCACCACACTGACTGATGTGGGAGACCTTCCGAAGGCTGATGCACGCACGCCGGGCGCGGGGAAAGGGATTACAGATGGAGGCGCGGTGCCCTCGCCGGTGTGGCCCAGCCCCAGCAGCCAAGATTCTTCTGTGGCAAATCCACAGCAGGTTAAGAGATGTAATTAGAAAAGAAGGAATAAAGGAGATGGTTGGCAATGATCATCTCTGCTGGCTGCTTTTCCCACTTGACAATAACTAGAAGAGAGAATCTCTTCCCTGCTTAAGGGCCGAGCTGTGTAAATTTGAAATCTCCCTTCACTGCATCATTTCACGGGGCTCTCCGCTCAGCTATGATTCCTATTTCCTCCAGCTCCTAAAGCCAGAACTCCCGTCTCAGCATCCATACCATCTAAGTGATATGCATTCATAAGAAGCTACTAAGTCACTAAATTCCCTGCATATTCGAGGAGCAATAAGACAGAGGCGTCCTCTCTCATTTCTGCTTCGGGTGGTGCAAATGCTTTTTGACGAGGAGAGCTTTCAGGATCTTTTCTGCTGGAGCTTCTGCACTCCCCGATTCCAAATCTAAGCCAATATACATTCAGTTGTTTGCAATGCTTTAGAAAGAATAGGACACACGTCCAGCTCTGACAAATAGTAACTTGAATCTGTCGGGTCTTTACTTAAAACAAATCATTTTTGTGGACAATTCAAGAACAAGAAAATAAAACAGAAATGCCTAAGAAAGAAGCCACGCAGCTCTTCACTCTGGGCTGTGCTCAGCGGAAGGCTGGTGTGCCTGCTCCTGGGGCAGGGGAGACGAAGGCAGCAGGTGCCCAAGTTCACACCTGACCTCAGCCTCTTGCCATCTGGGTCAGCTGGGGCACACTACCCACCTTCTCTGTGCACAGGTTTCCCGAGCCAGGAAAACAGGATTCCCAATAGTATGCTCCCACAGTGTTGTTGGAGGACTGAATGAGTTAGAACATAGGCAGCATGGAGAACAGCGCCTGGGACGTTAGCACACACGGAGGTTCCGATCAGCACACACGTTTGCCGATGCTGTTACTTACACAGGCGGTCCCCACGGCTGACTGTGTCCAGCCATCACATTGCCTCGTAGTGAGAACCGAGCCAACAACAGAACTGAAATCAGCCTAACTCCAAGCCCTGCTCTCTTCTCAGGACACTGCATCATTTGCTGGCACAAATAGGCTTCCCAAATGGGTCCCGTTGGACCCCTCATCTGGTATGGATCCCACCGTCCTGAAGGGTGAGTTTTCGGGTCTTGGAAAGGGGTAAGCATATTTTGCATAGAGAAGGAATATAAATAATATGAGGTCAGAGGGTAGACTGTGGTTATCCCTTTAAGATATGTCCACTTCTCCCTCAAACAGGTGGAGAATGCTTCCCTCTCACTGAGGGTGGGCTGGATTTACTGCACAGCTTGTCTTCACTACAGGACGTCAGAAGTGACAGTGTGTGTCCTTGAAA
The DNA here is from genome assembly GCA_004023965.1 of Spilogale gracilis. Taxonomy (NCBI): domain Eukaryota; kingdom Metazoa; phylum Chordata; class Mammalia; order Carnivora; family Mephitidae; genus Spilogale; species Spilogale gracilis. The sequence continues at coordinate 16,506 of PITA01024526.1, read as the reverse complement.
TCAAGGCATGGAAGTCTCTGTGAATCCCCCTCCCTCCCTCTGTGTGTCTGTCTCTGTCTCTGCCTCTCTGTCTCTCTCAAATCGCTCACTCTGGGGAAGGCTGTTATGCCACAAGAACATTTAACTGGTGTTTATGAAGAGGTCCATATGATAGGGTAAACTGTCCTGAGCAGCTGAGCCAGTCTCAGATTCCTGACCCACTGGAAGTCTGTTTTAATATGCGCATATTTTTCTGAGTAGCTAAGTTGTGGGTGATGTGTTAGGCAGTGAGACATTCCGTGAGTCTTTGGCGGTGTAGAGCATTTCTCCAGTAGTTAGCAAATGGAGATCTGGAGATCTGCCATGGCACCTGTTCATGGCAGGCTTTCTAGCAACCGGGGCCAGCTGCGTTCTTCCTAAAGGAAAGGGAACACTCATGGGCACTCTTCATGGGGACCTCAATCCATGCCCATCATTCTCAGGCTGCCCGAGAGCATGCCCCTGGTGGCTGTTTTCTGCTGAGCTCTCCTTCCATTCCCACGTCTGGATACACAGGCTAAGTCTGGCCATCCAGCATATTCCACCTTGTGTCCACGGGGCTGCTGCTTTGCACTGAGCCCGAGAGCGAGCTTCTTGCAGAAATGGCTGGAAACCAAGGTTCTCCTCCTGCCGGACTCGAAGCTACCATGATGTAAGCCCCTATACCATGGGTGACTCAGCTCCGGTGGAGCCCGACTGCGAATGAGGACAACACAGAGGAATCAGGAGTGAGAAACGGAAAGAAAGCAAGTCCTAAGAAAGCCCTCAATCCAGCTTTGCTGTAAACCTTATCAGCCTTTTGCGGCTCCTTGATCCAACCAACGTCTTTTTTTAGCATAACAAAATGCGATGTGAGTTTTCCTCATTTGTATGAAGAAAAGCCTAATTATGTCGGGGCCTGTGTGAGCGCTATGGGAGCCTGTCTACCACAGCTGTCCACGGCTCCTCCACCTAAACCTTTAGCGAGGCCTTTGTCTGCATTCCTGTGGTTCAAAGTGTCCTCTCTAGGGGGTCCCATTTGGAAAACACACCTGGTCATCCTACCCACTGTACACCCAGCCTCCAGGAGCTCGTTCCCAGGTGTGGTGCCTTAACCCACATGATACAGATGCTATTTCAAAGTCAAAGTCTTTTTCCCTTAGAAGCCAGCTTTCTGAACATTTCTGAGCAAAGAGAAGGGTCATTTTAATTTTCCATACAATAGTTCATCCATCAGAAGACATTGCCTTCAGCGCTCACAAGCCTGACTCAAAAACAAATAGCTTCCCTGGGGCAGGGAAGTCTTAAACACGTTAACATCTTTTTATTAGGTCTTTAGCATGTCATTACTGTCTAGTCCAACAGAAACCAGAGGCCTGGACACAATCGTGGCCAAGATAATTTGGTGGGCACTGTCTCTGGGCCAGCATGGATTTATTGATATTTCTTTTTCAAGAAGGAAAAGAGTGAAAGTTTGCTAATAATGTGTGGTGGGCTTTGTGAGTCCCAGGAGCTACAATTTAGGCACAGTGTAATCACTAGCCCATAAAAGCAAAACCCCATTGCTTCACCAGAAAAAGAGGCTTAACAAGATTGCCACTCTGGAAATGCATGTCTCATCCTTCCTGGGAAGATCTTCAAAGAAACTTGGCAATGAAAAGAACACATGTCTTTAATGTGGCGTGCCTGAAAACAATGGCATGTTACAAATGCAGCAAAGCTTGTTATTGGCCCGCTGACCCCTCTGCTGGGGTAGCCTCTCACTTTGTCCTCCACAACCTCAAAGGACGATGGAGCAATGATGCACAAGCTCAGTGTAAGCTGCCTGCTGGGAACTGGGGCTCCACCGCCCAGCAGCCAGGCAACCTGGGAGAAGTCATTTATCTCCTGCAGGCCTCGGGTCTGTAATATTTAGCTAGTAGCATTCTTCACCTTAAAGTCCTGCCCGAGGCATAAATGAGCAGACACTGCTGATGTGATTCCAACAGTGCTTGGCCCACAATAAAGTTTCACTATTAATACCCACCGTGTACACCCTACTACCAAGGGCAGGAATGACATGTGTTCCCTTCAGGAGCCCCCGCGCTCTAAGAACGTTATACTATGAGGTGGAGGTTCCGTGAATATTTCTGGAACCCAGGCATTCCATGGGGATCACAGAGAAGTTGGATCACAGTATCTAACTACTGAAGTCTAAGCTCACACCCACCAAAAACTCACTTGACCATAGAGGCTCCATATTTCTAGGATCACCTCCAGTGAAAAGGAATTCTCAGAAGATGTTCCAGGAAACATCAAGCATGGGACAACTCATGCGGGTGCTCACGCCATCACTGGATCTCCCTGCTTTTCTTCCTCCCTTTCCTTCCTCTTTCCTCCCTCCCTCCTCCCTTCCCCGTGCACAGTCCTAGAGCCCACAAAGCTTCCAGTCAAGTGAGGTGAAACCTATGCACATACAAATACCTAGACGTACACATGGCAGGTCAAACATTTGTGAGGTCCTTTTTACAAATGCAGCCTTCCCTGGTTCTCCCCCAGAAGAGAGTCAGCAACTTACACATTTAACACGTGGCAATTCAATTACATATGCTAAGAAGAAAATACCATCTTTCTGGAACTCCTCCTATACCCCCTTAAACTTCCTCTACCCTCCTTGGCCCATAAGGACCCAAGGAAATTAGCAACAGCTAAATGCAAGGAGGAAAAAAAGAAAATTAACTCTTGCATTTGGAGTCTCAAAGAGCCCAAATCCTTGTGATTGGAATGTAATTTAAGGAATTTCAAAGGTTCTTTTGGTGATCAGTGGGTTTGCTTCACACGCTCTGAGGCAGAGCTAAACTATGCATAGACGGATTCAGCTAGACTACTGTCCTCTCCACACTACACACGGGATGTTAGGGCATCAGGAGTTCGTAGAACTTGCCAAAGTTGGAAGAGCTACAAAGCCATGAAGTCACATTTGAAACCATGCCTAAAAACCTGGCCAAAGACTATGTCCCAGGGATGTTAGCAAAGTACTCAACACCCCTCAACTATTTCTCCAATCCTCTGATTCCCAGAGCCCTCAGCACCCCAAATGCTCTCTGGAAGACTGTGTTCCAATCGCCCAGCATCACTCTTATGAGCCAGAATGAGACAGAATTCTAGGACAGAGAGACAGAGTGAGTTCTATCACTTTTGCCCACTTTTTAATAGAGACCAGCGTACATGAATTTTCCACTTGTCAATGAACTGCCCTAATAGAGGTGTGGTGAGAAACGCTCCATGCCTCTCTGGCCCCGTGCTACTGGGGGGCACTCGGTGGGCTGGAGGGCTCAGGCGTTGTGCAACGGGGTCAGGCACCAGGCCGTCCAGGATGATGTCACCCACAGGAACGTGAGCCTCGCTGAAGCTTGTCAGAAGCAGACATCGAGTTTTCTAAAACTGCCCCTTTGTGTATGTGGGCTACCGAAGTTTTCTCCAGTGGGAGGTGTGGCTGCCTCCAAAGGCCTCCACTGAAGAGTGGCTGAAATAAGAAGGAGATGTCTCCTCCCAGACCTGCTCTACCCTGGGAAGGCATCTTCAACCAGGCTTCCATTCTCTCCTGAAGAGTCTGTGATTGAGCCAAGTACATTCATCACATAGATGGATTTATCTTTGTTTTTGGTTTGGGGTTTTATTTCTTTATTTAATTTTTTTTTTTTTACTTTTAACATGTTAACATATATTTTTAAATTTTTTAAAAGATTTTATTTATTTATTTAGAGAGCGAGCAAGCGAGAATGAGCAGGGGGAGGAGCAGAGGGAGAGGGAGAAATCAAGCAGCCTCTAGGCTGAGTGTGGAGCCTGACGTGGGGCTCGTCTCACGACCCTGAGATCAAGACCTGAGCAACAGTCCGATCCTTAACCGACTGAGCCACCCGGGCGCCCCAACACTTTACTGTGTCTTAAGAACTCTAGCATACACAAAACTCATGTTTCTGGACTGGAGACTTGGAGTGTCACTAAATTAAGGTTTGGTTTTTGTTGTTGTTTTTTTAAGTCTAAAAGGTGAATTCATTTAAAGAAAAACAAGTAAATATATAAAGGCACAGCATATGCCGTTGGCCAGACTGTAAAAGCGGCATGAACACACATCAGGAAACCGTCCCTGGGAGCGTTATTTCTGCTCAGGAGCAAGGTATTTCTATCACAGGAGGAGGGAAGGCTTGCTCTGGAATCCAGGAAGGTCCCTGCTATCAGTCAGCCACTCCTCAGCGTGCTCATCCTGAGACAGAAGGAGGGACGAAGAAAGCGAGTGAAGGTTAGACCTGTCGATAAGCAGAGACAGGTAGCCAGAGACTGATGAGCGGGGAGGAGGCTCAGACTTGGAGACCCAGAGGGAGGGGAGGCAGGCACGGGAGGTGGAAGGACAGTGGGGGCAAGGCAGAGATCAGGCCAGTGGAACTGTGCCCCCTCCCCCCCTCAACCCCGTGCCTCCCTGCTTCCCGATAATTCCTTCCGATAATTCCTTCCGAGTTTCTCTCCAGCTCCCTCCCTGCCCCTGCCTAGCACTCCTGCCGGCCCTGCTCTTCTCCACCGCACCCTGTTAGCGGCATCCCTTTGTTGTCTGAAGAAATCTCCCCCAGCTTGGGCTGGATTAAAATTTAATAAAACATCAGGTTGCCATAGGACTAACAAGCAAATGACAGCTGTTTAATTAAAGCTTAAAACTTGATTAGATGGCACCACAGAGGGAACCCACTCCAGAGGGAAGGCATAAAACTGTTAAAAATCGAGCCCGAAGTAAAGACTTTATTTAAATACGTCGTGGAAACTGCAAGTCAGTTGGTGCCCTGTGGGATCCGATGGCTGCTCTGGGGTTGGCGTCCCAGCCCCCATCCAGGCCCCATGTCTGCCTGCCCCCGGGGCGTAAAGGGGGGGTCGGCACTGATTCTGTGTGCCAACGTGCAGGGAAGGGCCCGAACCCAGGGGGTGTCTCAAGGCAGAACATGGAACAGCACAACTCATCCCCTGTGGACTCATTTCTGAGGTTGAGGGTCCGGCATAGCAGGCGTGGGGGGCAGGACAAAGCACACTGTCCTCTTCCTCAGCCCCAGACCTTCCACGGTGACCCAAGAGCCAGACTGAAGAGGCATCGCAGAAGAGTAGAAACAGTTAAGAACCAACTGGGGAATAGCCTACTGTTGAAGGAGGAGGAGGAGGAGGAGGAGGAGGAG
>PITA01024526.1:0-11211 GCA_004023965.1 Spilogale gracilis | reverse complement strand
CCTTCTTCAGACAGAGGCAAGCAATATTAATCAACGGAAGCAGTTTAATGTCTAAGTCTGCTCTGCTAAATCACTGACATCCCAAGAAATTCCGACGTACCTTCCGGACGCACACACGTCCTGCTTCAGGACACAGGTGCAGAGTCATGGAAGGGCTTCCGGCAAAAGGCTGTGCTCAGCTTCCCGCAGCCCGTCCCATCCACCAGCAACATGTGTTCACCTGTGCAACGGACCCCCGTGCAATGAGATGGCAATGCTCTGTCATCAGGGTCAGCAGGCAGAGCTGGGCTACTGGGCACTAGCCATGTGGCCAGTGTGACCGAGAAACTGAGTTTTGAAGTGATTTAAATTCAGATTGCCCCATGTGGCCATGATCTTGCCCCCCACAACTGTATATACATTAATGTATTTAAGACCCCATAAAACGACACAGGACATAAACGGTCCCATTCCTCTTTAGAAAAACACAAAGATGGTATTTACTACTTATTGAAAGAAAAGCCTGATCTTTCACATCCTTTAACAAGACAGGAGGAAACCATTTGTTTAGATATTTTATTTGCTTTTCTGATTTTACAAAGGACTCTTAAAATCCAGAAGGATGGACTGTCCCAAGGAGGAATCGCAGCATTTGGCCCTGACCAACCCACAGCCATCTTAAAGGTGGCCCCAATGCTCCCAAGGATCACGCCTAGACTAGGACATGTGTCCCCTTTTATAAGAGCCCGGGACCATTAATGGAGCAGTGTCCAACTTCTACCTCTGTCCTGCTCAAAGCTGACAATCACATGCTCTTCCCTAAAAGATGCCACCCACTGGGATGAAGGGGTCAGCGGGAATGGAAGGTTTGAAATGCATTTGCTTGATCATAACCTTGCTCCTTGCTGCACTCAAGGGGTCCCTCCGGGGAAACACGCTGGCTGGATGCCAGCTGTGCTGACCTAGGAACGGAAATGAGAGGAGATGGAAAAGTCTTGTTTCCAGCTAGTCAAATGGGCCCAGCTGCAGATTTCTGCTAAGTGTGTAGCTAATGGACACCAACTCTTCTAAGTTCCATCTGAAAGGAGGGCCCCTCGGAGGGGTCATTTGTTTGAAGCTGGTCCTGTTCCTGGAAGGAAGTATCACGCATGCTCCCCCCTGACGCGGTGATGGAAGGGCTTGCGCTCAATGCCGGGAGGCTGGTGAACCACGTGGGAAGAGCAGAGGCTGGTGCCAGATCGGGTGACTTAGAGCGGACGGTTTTCACACTGCCGCCGCTCGCATGGGATCTAACCGCCTTTAAGCAAACGAGACCATCTAGAGGAAGGAGAACAAAGCTGAAGGCTCTCCGCTTCCTGGCCTCCAACGGTCTGGCAAAGGGGCAGCGACGGAAATGGCACGGCACGGGCATAGAGCAGACGAAGAGCAACACAGCAGACAGCCCCCAAATGAATGGATATACGGCCAGCTCCTCACAAGGGGGCAAGGGAGGTGCCAGCCAGATGGACGGCTGGGTGGTCTCCGCATCCAAATAGCGAAAACAAGCAAGCGATCACAGCCCACAAGCTTCGCCCTGGAAAAGCTCGGGACCAGGAGGAAGAGGCCCGGAAAGTGCACACAGAGGATGGACACGAGGAAAAGCGCAGGATGCAGCAGCCCATCCCCCAGTGCTCAGCCACAACAGTCACTGGGAGGGATTGCGCCCCCAGAAGACCTCTTGCGGGCCCCCATCTTTTTTTTTTAAGATTTTATTTATTTATTTGACAGAGAGAGAGAGAGAAAGAGAGTGAGAAAGGGAACACAATCAGGGGGAGTGGGAGAGGGAGAAGCAGATTCCCTGCTGAGCAGGGAGCCCGATGAGGGACTTGATCCCAGGACCCTGAGATCATGACCTGAGCCAAAGGCAGAGGCTTAACGACTGAGCCCCCCAGGCGCCCTGCCCCCCATATGCTACCACGAACCCCACAGTCTTCATCAACACTGAGCCCGGCTGCTGAAGTCCCCGTGCTGTCCCCCCTCCCCACCTGGAGCTGTTGCTACAATGACACCCGCCCCTCAGGGACCCCAGTGGTTGCTGTACCCCGAGATCTCTAGGCTCAGAATGCCCAGCACAGGCCCATCTGCCAGACCTCAGCCATCACTGCTGTGCATGCGCCCACCCGGTCCCCGCATCATGGCTCTATGCGTGGGACAAGCTGGGGTGCTTAGGTGCCCTAGCCTCTAGGGCTCAAGTTGGGGCTTCTCTGTACCCCAGACCCTGGTCCCCAGCAGAGGCTTTATTGGGCTGAGCTGCTGCTGTTCTGTGGCCCTGACCTTCACATGCGGTTTTTTTGTTTGTTTGCTTCTTTTTGTTGTTTTAGGGGTAGAGATGGGCGCCCTCCTTCCTTCAGAATGCCAAGTTAAATACATCATGCATGCACTCATAAATGCTTGCGTGACCCAGAGGAACTGTACTTTCAAGTCAAGGCTGAAAGCTTTGGAAGAGGAAAGTGTCTGTCTGTAATGGAGAACATTCAACCCTGCTGGGGAATTTCTGACTGAATTTCCCCCGAAGGACCTCGGCACACCGGGGCTGTCAGCTGGAGCTTCCAGGGTCTGCCCGTTCGCCAGGTTGGCAAGAGTTTCAGAGAGTGATGGCTCACAGCCAAGGATGGGAAGGAATCTGCATTCTCCATGCTGCTCACAAGAAAATAAATCTGGCAGAAATCAGTGGAAACCAGGACGCGTACTTTGTGGTCTTGCTGTCTGATTTCCAGGTGTGAAAGAAATTATCAGCACGAGTAGTAGGAGGCTGGGTAAAACAGGCGGTTCGGGGCATCACTGTTCGGGGAGGACCCAAACCAGACAAAATAGGGGCGCCTGGGTGGCTCACTTGGGCATCTGACTTCGGCTCAGGTTGTGATCCCAGGGTCCTGGAATCGAGTTTCTCATTGGGTTCCCTTCTTCTCCTGCTGTGTGCCACTCCCCCTCATGCTCTCGCTCACTCCCTCTCTCTGACAAATAAATAAAATCTTAAAAAAAAAACCCAGACAAAATAAAACCAAAACCTGGGAATAGTTTGAACATCCAAATAAAATGGAAGGTGGAATAAATTATGTGTATTGAAATTATGAAATATTATAGACGGAGTGCTTCAGGCTCTTCTACTGACCTCTAGTGGGAAGTGTAAGTGGTAAAGAAGTCCTTGCAGAATAAACGCACTCTTGTCAACTTATAAAATGAGCTCTCAGAAGCAGGAAGGGAAACCCTGTAAATGAGTGCGCACAGCCTGAAGAAAACTGCAGATGGAGGTACGTAGAGAGGGATACACTGAATACTTTGGAGATATAAAACGTTGGGAGAATAAAAACAAGAAGTGAAAAGAAACAAACCATCGGTGCACACTTGCATCGCACAGAGGCCCAGAGACAGGGAGGGGTTCTCCCAGGGTCACACAGCAAGGCAGGCCCGAGTCCAGGGCTCAGGGGGCCACGCAGAAGAATACTGCTGCTCATGCTGGTTAAAAGGAAAAGACGTCCTCCCCTAGCACGGATCGGGAGCGACCCTCCTGGGGCTCCACCCTGGTCCTCGGACCTTCTGAATGCCTCTGTGAGGCCGCGTGCCCCTTCCCAAGACAAGACCTCTCCCCTCCACACCCTGGAGCAGGTAAACCTACATTCATTCATTTATTCATTTATTCATTTATTCATTTATTCATTCATTCATTCATTCATTCATTCATTCATTCATTTATTTATTTATTTATTTATTGAATGTATTTATTTGAGAGAGCACGAGTGAGAGGGATCACAGAGGGAGAGAGAGAAGCAGACTCCCCACCGTGCAGGGAGCCCCCCACGCAGAGCCGGATCCCAGGAGCCTGAGATCATAACCTGAGCCCAAGGCAGACGCTTCACGGACTGAGCCCTAAATAAAAGTATTCTTAAAGTTTCCTGTTACATAAATGGAAAGAAAATGTCAGCATCCCCTGCCACTCACAGTTGGAAACTTGGAAAGGACGTGGCGTAAGAAACACAGCTGTGTAAGCTGAACGTGGGTCGTGTTGCTGGGGGCTCTGAGGCTGAGAGCGGGGCTGGGCCCACAGTGGGTCGGCGGGGAGGCCGTGCACGCCTGCGGCTGGGCAGCAGGGCCGCGAGCGGACTCCGCACTTTCCACCCAGCTTTTCCACGACCCTAAAATTGCTCTCTGAGTTGAAATCTATTCGAGGGGCAGTAAACGCCTCCTAGCACCTGTCTCAGTGGTTTCAGCCCCCCAAGAAACCCCAGAGCTCATGCGGATGCAGCATGCCCGGTTCTGCCCCCTGCTTCATTTTGACTTACAATACATACAAATCCTGCCGTCGCATGTATTTATTTCTGGATCTTTTTCTATTTTACATCTCCCCACTCCAAGGATTATTGATCTGAAGACACTCGGGAGTCCAGAGAAGGATTTCATGATCCCGGGTGCGATAAAAATGGTGTTTTTATGTTCACAAAAAACTTCTAATGTAAATTTCAACATCACCCTTCCAGGATTCTATTACAAATATAGGCAACAAACCACAGTGGAAGTATTAGCAGTATCAGAGACTTTATCACCAGTGGAAATTACAGATATTTTCATATCATTTTGCAGTCACAGCAGATGTTTCAAAACGTCAATTACACCCAGCACTGCTGCAAAATTATAGTAGCTGTTGGCCCTGTCACTTGATCTTGTTACTAATTCAGTAATAAAGAAGTGCATGTGCTCCTATTTCATGGATTTTGATGACTACATCTCTGGGTAATTCAGTGCCTTCACAATGCTACGTATTTTAAGTACGCATTTAAGCGCACCAACGTGAGTTGAGTCTATAGACTATCCTCCTGCAACTGCCAAAAGGATTTACAGCACAAACAAGATTAAGATACAACCATAACAAGTATTTACCCCAAAGATACAGATGGAGTGAAAAGAAGGGGCACGTCCATCCCAATGTTCATAGCAGAAATGTCCACAAAAGGCAAACTGTGGAAAGAGCCGAGATGATCTTCAATAGACAAATGGATAAAGAAAATGTGGTGGGCGCCTGGGTGGCTCAGTCCATTAGGCATCTGCCTTTGGCTCAGGTCATGATCCCAGAGTCCCGTGATCGAGCCCCACATCAGGCTCCCTGCTCGGCAGGAAGCCTGCTTCTCCCTCTCTCACTGTCCCTGCTTGTGTTCCCTCTCTAGCTGTGTTTCTCTCTGTCAAACAAATAAAATCTTTAAAAAAAAATATGCGGTCCATATATACAATGGAATATTACTCAGCCATCAGAAAGGATGAATACCCACCATTTGCATCAACACAGATGGGATTGGAGGAGATTACGCTGAGTGAAATAAGTCAAGCAGAGAAAGTCAATTACCACATGGTTTCACTTATATGTGGAACATAAGGAATAACATGGAAGACATTAGGAAGGAAGGGAAAAATGAAGGGGGGGATTGGAGGGTTAGACAGGCCATAAGAGACTATGGACTCTGGGAAACAAACTGAGGGTTTCAGAGAGATGGGGGCAGGGAGGATGGGTGAATCCAGTGATGGATATTAAGGAGGGCACATATCACAGTGAACACTGGGTGTTGTGTGCAAATAATGAATAGCTACATCAGAAGCTAATGATGTACTGTATAGTGACTAATGTAACATAATAACAAAAATTAAAAAAAAAAAGATATAACCACATTCACTACGCTACAAGTTCCACGTAGTGTTTGCCATCTGTTCTGCCTAGAACTGTGCCTGGCATATCCTCAGAATCCACAATGATTTCACTGTACCAAGTTACTGAATGACTTTTGTGGACAAGGAAGTGGAAGCTAGCTTGAAGCATGTGGACAAGCTCACAAGGGCTGGAAGGTGAGGAGCCAGGATTATCTCAGCCCCAGGGTGCACTCTCTCCCAGCCCAAATGGTCCCTCAGGCAACAGGGTGGATCCCCCTTCTAATCTTGCAGGGGTGGGAAAAATTTCCCTTCTTCTATTCTTGGTTCTCCGGCCAGGTAATTTATCTATGTCTCTAGGCTATTTATCTCTAGAAGAGATAACTCTCTTCTAGGTTCTTTGGTCTAATAATTACACTAACATGAGGAAGATTAACAGAAGGAAAACAGATTTCATTTCGCAAGCATGGGAGCTCCCCAAAGATAGGAGACTCAAGGCAAGTGGGACAGTTGGGGCTTCTGCGCCTGGGAGACAGCCTGGGGCTTCAAAGGGGAGGAGGCTGACTCCTATGACAAGAGCAGATGTCAGGTAATTAGGACTCAGCCACACAGATCAGTCTTTCAGAGAAAAAGCTATCTCTAGGAATGGCTCTTGATCTAAATTCTTTTTATTTTATTTTATTTTTTATTTTATTTATTTGACAGAGAGAAACACAGTCAGAGAGGGAACACACGCAGGGGGAGTGAGAGAGGGAGAAGCAGGCTTCCCGCCGAGCAGGGAGCCCGATGTGGGGCTCGATCCTGGGTCTCCGGGATCATGACCTGAGCCGAAGGCAGTCGCTTAACCAACTGAGCCACCCAGGCACCCCTCTTGATCTAAATTCTTATAGGCAGTTAAGGGGGAGGTAAACGTTGTTGAGTCTGCTGTGTCTCAGTTGCCTTTAGCTCAAAAATAATCCACAGGAAGCATAAGGAATAATATGGAGGACATTAGGGGAAGGAAAGGAAATGTGAAATGGTGTAAATCAGAGAGGGAGATGAAGCATGAGAGACTTTGGACTCTGAGAAACAAACAGGGTTTTGGAAGGGAGGGGAGTGTTGGGATGGGGGAGCCTGGTGGTGGGTACTGAGGGCATATATTGCATGGAGCACCGGGTGTGGGGTATAAACAATGCATCTTGGAGCACTGAAAAAATAAAATAAATTACTTATGAAAAAAAATAATCCACAGGGCAAAGTGGCATATTTTGGGGTCCCTTATTTTGCTTCTCCTCAGATGGAATGGAAACTTCCCTAGGACCACACTCTGAAACTGCAAGACAGAGAAGCTACTCTGGTGTGTGCCTCCAGACCACAGTTTGGACACCGCTGGGGTGAGAGCCCACCCCCTCCAACCCCTCCTGCCATGGCTGTGGACCATCAGATGGAGATCTCAATGGATGTCCCTGGCCGTGCGAGGTCTTGGCCTCCTGCCCCACCCCCACTGCTATTCGGAGCTCTCGCCAGCACTTCATGATGCCGACAGCATCTTCAGCATCCAATAGGGACTGAGCTCGCTGCCTGTTCTGATCGTAGAGCCTCGCAGGAAAGAGGATGTGGTCACTCCCTCTCATTGTGCCCCCTCCAGCTGTGACAAGCTGGCCAGTCAGAACGCTGAGCTCCAGCAGACCCATCATGCACATCCAAGGGGGCTGTATTTTTCGGTCTGGCCCTCCATGTGTGTTACTGATCCATGCTGGAGACACCCCTATGAGAGGGTGACTCCAACAGGGCAGAGGAGACACCCTGCTGTTAAAAAAAAGGAAGAAAGTCCCTTGCACATCAGGGCCTCAAACAGCAAACGGACTTCCCCCTCAGCTGTGTGTCCATCCCAGGTTAGCTAAAGGCTGTTGCACACACACACACACACACACACACACACACACACACACACTCGGGTCCAGGTGCCCGGAAGCAGGCTGCTGGAACCCCCTCCAAGAAATGGTGACATGCACGTGCAAGGAACTCTCAAGGCTTTCCTGTGGTGGTGATAATGTGTCCAGCCTACAAGTGACATGGTTGATTTCTGGTCACACATCGATCTTCAGTTGCACTGCCCTATGTAATAGGACACCTGTGTCCCAAACCTGGAAAGATCTGTGAACAGCACTAAAGACTATGTAGCGGAGGGAAAATAATTTGCCCTGTGCCCTTCCAGGTTCTCAGCTGAGATCCCTGTGCACTAACAGATTAAGAAAAGGAAAAGAAAGAGAGGTTTAAGAACATGCCTACATCCTATATGGGGAGAGACTCAGGGAAACTAAGTACTCCCCAAAATGGCCCAAGCCATCCCATTAAACGCCATCTCAGGCTCAAGACAAAAGAGGCTGGGCTCTAGGGAGGAGCCAGGTCTGGGAGTTAGCAGGGGAACACACAGAACAAGGGTAGGGTAGCTGGTGTCAACTCTGCACTGACGGGAGTTTCTAGAGACGTGGCATCATCCCCCTCGTCCTGGGAGAGACACGATCATGCCTGTACACAAAGTTCTCTTATAAAGGTGAAGGTCTACCCAGAAAGCATACTGGTGTTGGGGAGGGGGAACCCAGACTCAGGACAGCATTGCACACCACACAGAAGTTGTAAGGCAAAATCCCACTACCCTCTTGTGCTTTGTCACCTGCAAGGGGCTTTGAGGGACAGCCTCAGGTAAGCTCCCAACGCACAGCACACAGCATGGGTGAGGTTCATTTTGGAAGGAAAATGCCACAAAACAAAACAAAGGACGAGCCAAGCAAAGTTTTCATCGGGCATCCCTACAGTCCCCAGACCACAGGTTTTCCGTGTTGCTCTCTGGCCCGAGAGACTGGTCCTGGGGAATACAAACTGATCCAAATATACTCCTTGGCTGATTCGGTTCTATAGGAGGTACTTATTCCCCCACTTGAAGAACAAATAAATAAACACACATGAAATCATTAAAGAGTCAGCTTCACATGGACCCCAAATGAATTGCTGGGCGAAAGCGCAGACACGAAGCTCATGACTGAACACTAAAGATTTCCCTTGCTCGGGCAGGGGTTCGGAGGGACCAAGTTGTAACCCAGGGCTACTGAGTGGGTTGATAAGTCAGCTCAGAGTGTTGGCTCTATGGACCCTTGAGTTGGTCTTCCAACCAGCCTCCCGCAGGGTGGGGGGCACTGGAGAAGGATCCACGGGAGCCTCTCTGGGGAAATGGAAGCTGAGCTGAGACCTGAATGAGACACGGGCTTACTAGAAAAATGCCTTAGGAGGCGGTTCTCCCGAGAAACGCTGGTGCAACAGCCTAAGTCAGAGCTGAGCCGGGGCGCTCACAACAGAAGGGCAGAAAGTCAGTGCCTTCTGCCTCTCGGCAAGGGACAAGGAGGTTGTCTCAGGTAACACTGAAGTGGGGGGCAGGGGACCAGTCCCAATGGACTGTGCAGACAGGAGAAAGCAGGGTGCACTCTGAGCATGAGGGGACACAAGACAGCATTGTAAGGGGGACAGTGTGTGAGATCCATGGTCATGGGGACACTAACACTCCTCCCTTTGTGGATTAGCACACGCCTTTTGCTTATTAAAGGCTCTGAGGAGTTCATCAAAAATGCACCTGTTTTGGGGCGCCTGGGTGGCTCAGTTGGTTAAGCGACTGCCTTCGGCTCAGGTCATGATCCTGGAGACCCGGGATCGAGCCCCACATGGGGCTCCCTGCTCGGCGGGAAGCCTGCTTCTCCCTCTCTCACTCCCCCTGCTTGTGTTCCCTCTATGGCTGTGTTTCTCTGTCAAATAAATAAAAATCTTAAAAAAAAAAAAAAGAACCTGTTTCAGTTTGTGCGATAAATAGAAAACACCCCTCCCCCTGGATTCCCACATCCCGGTCTTCGAACCGTGTGACTATGTTGCCTAATGTAATCACGAGGGGCCTTATAAGTGAAAGAGGGGGACAGGAATGCCAGCATCATAAGTAGCTTGAGAAGGCCTCGACCAGCCTGGCCGGCTCGAAGACGGAGGCCGTCCCCAGCCAAGGGACGGAGGCAGCCTCTGGATGCTGGGAAAGGCAAGAGAACGGATTCTGCCCAGAGCCCCTGGGGGAACGCACCCTACCCACACCTTCATTTGAGCCCCGGGGAACCCACGTGGGAGTTGGACCCACTGAGTTGTCAGATAATATATTCACTTTGTTCTAAGCCATGGTCTGTGGTTGATTTGTTACATCAGCAAGAGGCGATGCATTCGGGCCACTCCTTCCGGGTCTTCTAGCCTTATCACACCCCAGACACACTCTGGAAAAGGCTTTGTCAGATGCTTGAGAAGAAGGATCATTCTTCCTTCCCTAGGCACCGCCCAGGTGAGAATCACATCAGAGAATGTCCCGGAGCACTCGGGAAGGACGGATCCCTGTACTAACGCAGACGGCCCTTGTGACCCGGCCGCCCGAATGCTTGATCTGAGATCGGCTCAGCCCTTGGGACGAACCTCACCACCAGACACCAAGCAGAGCCGTCCGGGAGGAATTTAAACAAAGTACAGAATTAGAAAGCCCTGGCCTTTTCAGTTCCACGGCAAGGGTGAAAACTGACGTCACTCACGGGAAGTCCGGTGGTGCTTGCCGAGACTTCTGCATTCTTGGGCAACTTGGAGAGAAAGCCATCCTCCCAAGAGCACACAGCACACGATGGCCAGGAGCTCACGTGACTACCTCGTGCCTTCACCTGGTACAAGACCATTGGCTCGAGGTCGCCAATCTCCAAATATCTCAGGTCAGAAATCTCAACATTGGGTAAAATTCCTAACCTCTGTGTCTTGAAAAGGAAGGCACAAGACGGAACATGTTGGATGGTCCAACCCAGCACGCCCGCGGCCACAAGGGGTGAGGCAGGAGAGACTCAGCACCGCAAGATCAACGACACGGTTCCTTCTACAACTGACCCTATGTCCTGAGCACCAGGCATTCTGCTGAGCCCTCACAGCAGAGCTGTGTCACCCCCAGAACCAGATGGGAAGACTGAGGCTCAGGGAAATCTGCCAGTGCTCACAGCCCACAGGAGGCAGAGCAGAGATCTGACTGTAGATTTCGATGAATCCGGAATTCTCTGAACTGCGAGGCCCCCCCTCTCCTCCCACTTCTCCTCCAGCTGTATCAACTGGTCAAAAACTCCTGCTCAGGGGCGCCTGGGTGGCTCAGTTGGTTAAGCAAGTGCCTTCGGCTCAGGTCATGATCCCGGAGACCCGGGATCGAGTCCCACATCGGGCTCCCTGCTCGGCGGGAAGCCTACTTCTCCCTCTCTCGCTCCCTCTGCTTGTGTTCCCTCTCTCGCTGTGTTTCTCTCTGTCAAATAAATAAAATCTTTAAAAAAACCAAAAAAACAAAAAAACACTCCTGCTCAGAGACAGATGACAGCCCAAGTGGCGCCGGGACCGGATGATGCCGTGGCGTCTGCAGCAGACCCTGGGAGCTGTGTCTGCTCCTAGCCTGCCGCCCTCCACAGGGAGCATGCGTCCAGGACACCCCATCCCAGGATGACCCCAGCCTGCCGCCCTCCGCAGGGAGCACGCGTCCAGGAC
>PITA01024525.1:0-26034 GCA_004023965.1 Spilogale gracilis | reverse complement strand
GTTCCTGGAGGAGAGGACAGCAGAGCCTGAGAGAACCAACTTTGGTCCAGGAGCTGGGAGAGGGGCCTGATGCAGGGATGGGGACGTCTGGAGGGGAGGAGTCTGGGAGGCGGACGGGGCCAGAGAGCAGGGCCCTGGAGGCTGCAGTTGGAGCTTCATCCACAGAAAGGGGAAACTGTGGAGGCCGAGCATGGAGGCCACTGGGGCAGAAAGGGGAAACTGTGGAGGCCGAGCGTGGAGGCCCCAGCGTAGAGACACTGTTCCCCAGGCGGGTTGTTAAGCACAAGCCCCACCTGTCCTTGGGGGGAAGTGGAGGTCTGATCTGGCCTCCTCTTTCCCTGGGCTGATGTAGGGTGAGTGCTGCTCTCCCCGCCCTGCCACCGTGGAGTCCAGCAGTGGAGGACCGGCTCCGGTTGGGGATCCCAGCTCTGATGCCCGGCAGGGTGGACGGTGCGGGGGGAGGGCAGGGTCTAGGAGAGCAGCTGTCTCCCAGAGCCTTCATCCCTGAACCCAGCTCAGGACCCTCAGGCGCTGAGGCTTGACCACAGAGAGGTCGCTATTTCATTTTCTACGCCCACTCCGTCCTTCATATCCAGCAGAGAACCCCAGGGATGCTTGTGAAAGAAGCCCCAACAACATCCCCCGAAGTCTAACACTGTAGACTGTGCACACAGAGGTGGGACTCACACGCACGCACACAATGTCGGACCGTCCTGCTCTCTTCGTCCCTGTCTGCCCTCTCTGCCTGCCCCCTCTTCTTGGTTCCTCCATGGGAATCTACGAGGCCCCTGGTATTCAGGAGGCTGTGGGTGCCAGGTCCCTAGGATCTGCTCTCGGTCCCCGTGGGCCTGCCCCCGAGCTGCTCCCCCGTCCTGTGTCCCCTGCACATAAAGCAGCCATCCGCAGTAACCCGCAGGTTTGGCCCAGAGACCGCACAGGCCCTGGCTCACGACGCGTGGCTCCTGGACATGCCAGGCACCCGCAGGCCCCGCATACGGCTTGTGGGGCTGAACACATCAGCCGCAGAACACAGCCGGAGGCTGGGTGCCCGTGACTCCCTTTCCCAGGAGGAGGGGCGTGGAAGGGGCCGGGCCTCTTGGGCCCTTGGGAGGAAACAGTCTGCACACTACAGGTGAGGAGACAGGCTCTCCTCGGGTTCTCGTGTGTGGTGAGTGACTGACCGCTTTGCCACCTGCTCTACAAAGTGAAGTCAGCAGAGCCTGTGGGACTCTGTGTAGTGACAGGCTCAGTGGCCGTAGGCCTGGGCCTTGAGCTGTCTTCCCCGCAGCCTGGGTACTGTTTCTAAGGAACCGTAAGCCCTGAGGGGGCCGCTTCTGAGTGTGCTCGCCTCCTCTGTGGGGCTGCTCCTCCGTGGACCCCAGGCTTGCAAGGTGCGGGATGTGGGCCGAGCTGCGCCTGCCGTCCCCACTCGGAAGGGGAGCCAGCACTTTCCCCGAGGCCAGCCCCGATCCCATGGCCCCCACCCGAGGCTCACCTTGTCTGACACTCGTCAGGCCAGAAGGGCCGTGCGCGGAAACCATGCGGGAGGTCAGTGTTCGCACAGCCTTCAAGATGTGTCTGAGCTTCCCAGACGCCCACTATGGCACCTTGCCCGGTGGGGAAACTTTATTGGCTCCCCTCCTTTCCCTGCCTCGCCTCCGCTTCTCCCACCAAGGTTTTCTGGGATCATGTCCCAGATAAACTACACTCACCAGAAGCCTCATCTCAAGGTCCCTTCTGGGGGCTGGAAGGCAGCGATTTAAAGCAAGCGTCTGATAGGTCCTAGCAGATACGTTCAGAGAACAGAGCCTCCTCCCGTGGGGGAGTCACAGTGTGAGAAGCAAAAATATCCAACTCGATATAGCACAATGACATAGTTAAGAGGTGCTGGGTTGGGAGAAAGGAGGCTGACAGGCATGCACTTGAATTTTGCAGGGGAGGCAAGCCTGAGCAGAGGCTAATAAGGGAGGCTTTGCAGAGGGCAGCCTCTACAGGGACAGGACTGGGCAGACGAACCCTGCTGCAAGATGTGGTCTCTGAAGGGATGGCCAAGTGGCAGCACAGGGTCAGGTGTGCCTGTTGTGGGAGATGGTGAGGGCCCTAAACTCTGAAGGCAGTTTGTGGGGTCAGTGTGCAGGGCAGGGCCGCACCCCTCCACTCTGTGCAGAGAGGCCGTCAGGGCTTGGCCAGTGCCTCACCTGGGCCTCTGAGACTGTCAGGGGCTGGGCAGACCTTGAAATGGGGCTGCTGCCACCAACCTGACAGCCGTTTGGGGACTGTCCCAGCTGGCTGGGAACGATGCTGGAGTGGCAGAGTGACAGCAGAAGCCGGGACAGACGTGAGGAAGGCTGTGGGCAGGGTAAAGCCCCACTTGTGCCCCAGACCGCCTCCAGTGATCCTTCCGCATGCCCGGAATCAGCCCTGCTTGGGCTTTGTCCTCTCAGAACGTCAGCAGTAACAATGAACACAGAAGCTGGAGACGTGGGCTGAGCCCTCCCTGCATGTGAGGCACTGTGCTGAGGGCTTTACATGGATGGCTTCCTGTCGTCCTCAACCCTTTGAGGGGGCACTAATATTAACAGCACTTTACAGATGAGAAAACCAAGGTTCACGTCTTTCCTAACTCCGCTTGTGAAATTATTACTTTCCCTCACGGGTCAGCTCGGGCTTTCACAACTAAGTACTACAAACCAGGTTGCTTGAACAACAGAACTTTATTTCTCAGAGGTCTGGGGCTTGAAGTCCAAGCTAAAGATGCCAACAGGCCTGGTTTCTGGTGAGACCTCTCTTCCGGGATTGTAGATGGCCACAGTCTTGCTGGGTCTTCACATGGTCTCTTCTCTGTGGGCACAGAGAGACAGGAAGAGAAAGAGAAAGAGAGATGAAAGGTGAAAGACAGAGAGAGAGATGACAGATGAAACACATGCACACACATGCACACACACGCACACACGCACGCACACACACGTGCACACACACACACACACACACACACGGTGGGAACTCTTGAGTCTCTTCCCCCAGCTGCTGGGACATCAGTCCTATGTGCTCAGGGCCCCGCCCATAAGCCCCCATTGACCCTTTATTGCCCCCCTATAGGCCCCGTCGCCAAGTAGAGTCATACTGTGGATTAGGGCTTTAATGTACAAATTTGTTGGGGGGAGGACAACATAATTTAGTCCATAATATCCCCTAACATTGTATAAAACTTCATCATTTACAAATGTCATTTTATAAATGGTGAGGTCTATATATCTTAAATTTCCACCCAGGATAACAGTCTCGGCCTCGTAGCTCTTCGCAAAAGCTAGTCACTGCTTCAAATTCAGACAGGCCTGTGGACCCCCAAGGCAGCATCTGGGTGGGCGCTTACAAATGCCGGAAGTGAGGGGAAGAGAGGGGGGCATGAGCCAGGACCTGGTGCACCTCCTCTTACCAAGGCCCTTAGGAATGTATCCTGTGTCCTAGCAGGGTGCTTGTCCTTTGGAGCTCAGCTGGGACTGCCCCCTTCGCCAGGGCGCTTTATTCTCCCCGCGGCTTCTTCACTAGAAGTCGGCTGTGAGTTGTCATTTATCATCACACTTTTATCGGCTTATTTTTCTTGCATTAGAGTTAAGTAGGAAATAAAATGTTTCGCTTTTTTTTTTTTAAAGATTTTATTTATTTATATGATGGAGAGAAACACAGCTAAAGAGGGAACACAAGCAGGGGGAGTGAGAGTGGGAGAAGCAGGCTTCCGCCGAGCAGGGAGCCCGATGCAGGGCTCGATCCCAGGACTCTGGGATCATGACCTGAGCCGAAGGCAGACGCTTAACGACTGGGCCACCCAGGCGCCCTGGAAATACAATGTTTCTTGTAGCCAAAGCTATATATTGAAAGAAGATAAGCCCACCTAAAAAGTTACAGAACCCATGGCAAGATTACAAATGGGGCCCCCAGACCGTATGTTTAAGTACAGGTGCAAATAAAACATGGCTGGGGCGCATGGGTGGACCATAGGGGTAAGCCTCTGCCTTCAGCTCCAGTCATGATCTCAGGGCCCTGGGATCAAGCCCCGCATCAGGCTCCCTGCTCAGTGAGGAGTCTGCTTCTCCCTCTCCCTCTGCCTCTGTGTGTGCTCTCGTTCTCTCTCTCAAATAAATAAATAAAATCTAAAAAAGGAAAAGGCTGTACAATAGAGTTCATTCTATATTCTAGCCTTGACAAATGTACCTCCACTGCATCTTGGGAGGCTGGGTTCAAATGTTGACCTCTTGGACTCCCATGGGCGCGCCCCCAACCTGTTCATTCTCTGGGACACTGATCCAGGCACACATCCGAGAAGCGGGCTTAGGGCCATTCAGAATTCCCAGGTCCTGGGAGCCGGCACATAGTCTGGAAAGTTTAGGGCAGGATTACTGGCTACCAGTGGACATCAGTCCTCTTTCTGTGGGGAGGGCAGGAGGTGCCAGACGATGGCTGGAACCCTGAAGCCTAGGTGCCTAAGGAGGTATGTGGGCAGTACCCAAATGTGGAAGGCTGCACATTGCTGAAAAACAGGGTGTGCATGAGTGTGTGTCCGTAAACCTGTAGAATATTTTTGTGTTTAATCTTCAGAGTTGTCTTTTGCTGAAATAATATGTAGTACTGAATCTCGTTTCTTCTCGTTAGACTCATATTTTTGCCTGAGGCTCTCTCTCTCCAAAATCTCTCATCCCTCTTTAGATCAGAGTTAAAAGAGGCCGACAGTCAAGACAATTTTTCGTCAGTCAGGTAAAACAGAATCTGACTGGGTGTTTTTCACTTTGTTGGGTGTCATACTGGTACTGGAGGAATGTTTGAAAAAACAAACCTTTATAGATGAGCTAAGGTATTCAAGTATTTCAAGGTGAAATGTGTCTGCTGAAATGCTTTAAAATTGCTACAGGAGGAAGGGATTAAAAAAAAAAACGTTGTGCGAGGGGTGGGATATCGATGGTGGAAAAAAGGCACGGTGCAGACCGCGACGGACCCGGCCTGTGGATGAGCGGGACAATCCCATGTGCCGCTTTTGCCTGTGTGCACATTTCTACAACCAAGAAGTGAACCACAAGAACGAGACGCCGTTCCTGGAGACCTGGTGGAGTACTGGCTGCCCTCGAAGCATCCGCCCTTCAGCAAGGGCCTGTCTTCTCATCCCCGTTAAAGACGGATCCTCAAGCCCCCATCCTCCGGGGATGTTTTGCAGCCCGAGATTCGGTTTCCTCAGTTGTAAACCAGGCCTCGGATGAGTCACTACAACACGGGACGGGAACGTGGCGCGCTCAGGACACGCTCCGTTTACACGGTCAACGCCAGGGTGAACCCGGCCTGGAGACGACTTCTGGCCCCGGGAGTCCTCATCAAACTCCGCGCTCCTCCTCCAGGAAGGCGGGCTCCGCGCCGCCCTGCCCTCCTGCGCGCTTTGGCCGGGGCCACGCGCTGGTGGGTCTGCGCCGCCCCTCCCCGCCTCCAGGGCCGACCCCCAGGCCTGTCTCCACTCGCAGGCTCCGGGTCCCGCCGCGCGGGTGGGTCTGCGCCGCCCCTCCCCGCCTCCAGGCCGACCCCCAGGCGGTCTCCACGCGCAGTCTTGGGGTCCGGCCCGCGCTGGTCGGTCTGCACCGCCCCTCCTCGCCTCCGCCCCGCCTCCAGGCCGACCCCCAGGCCGTCTCCACGCTCAGTCTTGGGGTCTGGCCCGCGCTGATCGGTCTGGGCCGCCCCTCCCCGCCTCCACCCCGCCTCCAGGCCGACCCCCAGGCCGTCTCCACGCGCAGTCTTGGGGTCCCGCCCGCGCTGGTCGGTCTGGGCCGCCCCTCCCCGCCTCCGCCCCGCCTCCAGGCCGACCTGCAGGCCGTCTCAGGCTCCGGGTCCCGCCGCGGCCGGGAGGGGTGGCTAGAGGAGCCCGCCTTCCCGGCTTCCTCCGTGAGCCCTCCTCGCCGCCCGCCCAGCTCCTGCCCGCCTCTTGCGCGCCGCGGACGAGGTGCGGATCCGGTAAGCGTGGTCCTGCGCCCACACGGGCTGGGGCGGGGGTGCGCGAAGTCTGGGGTAAACCGAGGGTGCGGTCCAGACGGGGGCTTTCCGAGGGAGGGTCTGGTGGGTGGGGGAGTCACACTGGCGGGGCCCGGCCCAGGGGAAGCGCTGGGGTGGGGCCGGGGGGGGGGTTGTTCGAGGGGATCTCGGGGCCGGTTGGGTCACACCCGGGAAGCCCGGGGCTTTGGGCAACGCGGAAGATGAGCTCAACCGTTAGCCGAGGCGTCCGATGGGAGGCCGGGGCCAGGAAGTAGGGGAATGTAAGGTTAGACCAGGAAAGGGAAGGAAAAGTGGTTCCGGCGGGACCTAGGCCGGAGGCGGCGCGTGGGGAGGTGGCCAGGTTAGGACTCAGGGCAGGTGCAGGGCGCTTGAGGGTGGGAGGTGGGGAATGCAGACCGGGAGGGGTGGGCAAGTCTTGTTCTTCCGGTGTCTCCGAGGCACCCTCCTCTCCCACACGTGCGGTGTCAGGGCGTAGCTGGCCTCCTCTACCCCACCTACTGGTCAGAAACTACCCAGGTGGGTACTCCAGGTGATTCTGATGCAGCCACAGTTCAAGAACCACTGGTCCAAAACAGAACTTTGAGGGGTTTGAACTAGGGGTGGGGACTGGCCAGGTGTCTTGTGAAATAAATGCGTTATTACTCAATCTGCACAACTCTGAAGTCGGTGCTGTTGTCCCCATTTAGCAGATGAGGTACTGGAGACACAGAAATTGAACTTTCCCAAGGACCCGCGTTTAGGAAGGAGGAGAGCTGGGACTCAGACCCTGGGGCAGGCTCCAGGGTGCTCCCAGTGAAGCTGGTCGGCTGTGGAGCCCAGAGGCCCTTTGGCCGCACAGCCAGGTGGGGGGCAGCTGAGAGAAGCTGACCACTGCAGCGTTTCAGCTGCCCACTGAATGGGCGGGAGTGGCCACCTCCCCTGCCTTGGGGCGAGCACTAGTTTGTATGAGGTGCTGGCGACCAGGTCTCAGACCTGATGTGCACCGCGGTTCCCAAACGCCCTTGGATTCAAGACCAGCTCCTCCCTACTCCCTGGGAGGCTTCTGGGAGATCAGTAACCTTATAGACTCACGTGCCTGGCAGCCAGTGCTCACCTGGGCCCTGGTCCCCCTGCCCAGTCCCTCTATAGCCTGCGCCAGAGGAAGGGGCTCGGAGCACGCTGGCCCTGCAGGGTCTCGCTCCACACTCTGACTCCTTGGCTGGGTAGTTCTTTGTCGTGGGGGGCTGTCCTGGAGCACTTCCCCCATCTCATGTCCTCTGGGGGAAAGGCTGGGTGGGCACTCCTGCCCTGGGGTCCGTGCCATCTGCCCCCCGGCCTGGCCCCCTGTGGGCTCAGGAGAGGATTTACTGTGTCCACAGCCCACTCTCCCAGCAGGAGCCTCTCGTCCCAGCAGGCCTGTCCTTCAGGACCTGGGGTGTTCACTTCTGTTGATCCAAATGACATCTGAACCTCATTCTCCTTCTGAAACACTCCTACGTTCTCCAGGAGGCCGAGTGCCTCTGACACTGTCCACGGGGATGTGAGGTCCCTGCTGGTGGGTCATGGTGTCCCCACACTGCCAGGGGCACAGAGCAGGTGGGAGTGCCTGCTAGTGCAGACCACACTGGCCTCTGACCCATTTTAGATGATTTTAGAGGACATTCCTCAGTGTGCTTTCCTCACACAAGTTTCTCCTGGGGTTGCTCCCTGTGTTCCCTCTAGCTCTGCCTTGCACCTTAAGATGTGGCCTCTTTCGTAACGGCCAGGGGGCCCTTCCAGTCAGCTCGGCTGCTGGCACTTGCCTCCTGGTGCCATCCTGTTTTCTTGGCATATCTGGAAACTCATTTGTGTTCTACCTGAATCTTTCTACGAGTGGGTCATCCAGAGGGTTTTACTCCTTTTGGGAAGAGAGAACGAATCTTCGAGGCTCGTGTTTCTCCAATTACCTAGTTTTTGTAAACACTTTGGGGCCTCTTTCACGTTGGCTATCTTGTCCGAACACCTGTGCCCTTCAGCTGGTGCACCTCGCTGCTGCCTGGTTATCGTGCGCCCACGGGTGCTGGGTGCTCCCTCCTGCTCTTCCCCGCACTCCCTGCCCCGCCCACTCCTTCCTGCTCGCATGCCTGGGTCACGGCTGTGGCCTCTCCTCACGAGGTGTTGCAGTGGTGATCAGTGACAAAGGGCCAGCTCATTACAGTCAGAAAGGAAGGGTTTTCTAATAGGCTGCGCTTCACCCTCTGTCCACTCTTTCTGTCTGCAGTTTTATTTTATCCTTTATGGGTTTCATACATTTTGTGTCATTTCTGTTTTGATCTCCTAATGAACTTGTGGCCCTTTGCAGATTCAGCTTGTGAATGGTAGTTATACTGTGTTTATTATTATTAGATGCGGAAGTTGTCACTGATTGACGATGGTGGTCTGTTTACCTTTTGTTCCTTTGTCATTTCAGTCCCTCACTTTTGAAAGCACCTCATTTTGTAGCAACAGCAGAATGTTTCAGAGCCATCCGGATTTTTCTCCAGCCACGAGCTATTTGATTCACTGCCCTCCAGGAGTCCTGGTTCTGGGTATTAGAGATGAATACCTGAGCGTCGGAGGTGCGTGGGAGTATCCCCCAGACTAAGGGGAAGTCCTGTTGCTTTGGACTATTTTTAGTAGACGTGTCAGAGCAAGAAAGTACATCCTTTTTTAGGATTGGTGTTCACAGGGATTGGAGCATTTTGATGTTGTGAACCCAGCTGTCCTTTAGTAGCTCACGTCCTGGGCTGCTGAGACTTCTCCCCTACACTGAACGTCCTCACCTCTCACCGCAGAGGAGGGCAGCTGAACTGTGACTGAGGTGTTAGAGCTGGAACTTTGTCACTTATCCTTGATGCATAACAAAGCAGGGGAAGACATGGGGCCTTAAAACAACAGTGATTTACCCTTTCTCAATGTTCTGTGCATTGCTGGGGTGTAACTTTGGCTTCATGGGGGTCATCTGGGGTCACTCAGGGACCCTGATTCCTTTTAGTGGGGGAAGCAACAGAGTTGTCCTTTGAAAACAGAAAAATCAGTCTGAGGAAGAAACATGAACTCCTTGCTCTGCCTTTAGGGCCCTGTAGGACCTACTGTCCTGTTATCTTCTTGCCCACGCCAAGTGTGCCCTACCGCAGTGCCTTTACACTTGCTGCTGTCTCTGCTTACAGGGCTCTTTCCCTAGACCTTTGCACAGTTGGCATTTTTAAGAAGTCTTATTATTCTTTAGCAATCACTGGATCCAACATGGCTCAAACTCACACGAGTCGCCTGCTTTTCCAACCGAGCCAACCAGAGCCCCTGTGCACTTGGCATCGTTTTTTCTTAATCAGTTAGAGCTTAGTGAAATGTCCCGGTCTCTTCTGGGCCTTCCTGTTCCTCCGTCTGTCCCTACCCTGTACTTTCCCGGGGCCGTCCCTGTCCTTGACTGTATTTATCTTGCTCATTTATTTGTTTTCTTCTTTATTTCTTTCTCTGCCTCTAGAATGCGAATTTTCTGAGAGCAGGATCTTTATCTATCTTGCTTTTTGCTGTATCCTTGGTGCCTAGAAAGTCCCTAGCATAAAAGGAAGGAAGAAAACCTTATCTGTTGAATGGATGATGAAGCCTTCACGCGCTGAGCGGGGGAGGACGGCAAGGTGGGGCACAGAGGCTTCGGGGCAGTG
This sequence comes from Spilogale gracilis, assembly GCA_004023965.1. Lineage (NCBI taxonomy): Eukaryota > Metazoa > Chordata > Mammalia > Carnivora > Mephitidae > Spilogale > Spilogale gracilis. The sequence goes on along the minus strand of PITA01024525.1, from coordinate 16,345 downwards.
GAACCACCCTGTGTGAGCGCATTATGGCGGGCTCATGTCATTGTCCTTCTGTCCACACCTGCCGAGTGGTGACCCCAGCGCGCACCGGACTCGGGCGGATTATGGCGTGTGTCAGTCCGGCACAACCTGCTCCTCTCCTGTGCGGGGTGCTGGGGCAGCTCTCCGTGCCTTCCTCTCGGTTTTCCTGTGAACCTAAGACTGCTCTAGAAACAGTTTTGTTTTGCTTTTTGATAGTGCACATCCGTCGGGAAGAAGTCTGAACAGTACAGACGTGTATAAGATCCAAACGATGCCATCCACGCCTCCTGAACCCCAAGCCCTTTCTGTTTATATCCGCAGCGCCTGCGTTGGCCGGCTGGGCGGCTGTGGTGCCTCACGGGAAGGATGAGATTGGAGGGGGCTTGGGGACACTGCGAGCTGTGTGTTAGGCCTGGGTGCCCGAGGGGCCTCCCCCACCAGCGCGTGGGCAGTGGCTTTCGCGTCTGCATCCGGGCTGAGCTGGAGGCCTGTGCCGTCCACCCCAGCCTTTCCACGGCGATGCTGAGGCCGGGGAGGCCCGTGGCCTGCACTCCTGCGATGACCCCCAGCCCGTTCCCCGGCTAGACTGACCCATGTGGTTCTTGCTGTCCCGGGACCGCCTCAGCAAACCCCCCAGAGACCTGTGGAGAGCACGCTTTCCTCCGGCCTTGGCAAGGGCCCCTTGTGCAGGGAGGAGCTGGACGGCTGTGGAGCGCAGAGGCGAGGGCACTGTCATTGTGTTCTGAATGGGAGGAGAGGGATGGGTGCAGGCCAGAGGGTGGCTGGAGGGAGGTTCTAGAACAAGGTCCTGTTGTCGTCAGGTGATCCCGCAGGGGTAGAGCGAGAAACCGAGAAGGCAGGAGACAAGAGACCCTTGGGAGCACTCGTCCTTGCGAGGGCTGAGGGGGGCTCTGGGGCGCAGGGGAGAAGCTGGTGCCCCTTGTGCCCTTTACCCTGCGCTTCCTCTGCTGTGTGACAGCGGCAGTAACGGACCTTCCTGGGCCCCGTGAGGCTAAGGGATGCGAGGGACTGCTGCATGGGTCCTGGGGGGCCCTGGCTTCTACTGTTTTTTGTTTTAGGAAATTATGGATCTGGCCCTGCAGGGTCTCAGGGACCCCCTAGCCCGGCTCTGCTGATCGTCCTTCCTCCCCAGTTCCGAGGGAGCCGCTCCGAAGAGCAGATTGGGGACTGAGACCCCGTAGTCAGTGTTGTACGTGGCTCCCAGTGATGGTCGGACGGGGGCGGCTCCCTGCACTCACCTGCCTCCCCGCTCTGCCAGGCCTCCCGTGCGAGCCGGACTCATGTCACCGGTGCTTCTGCACAGACCGCGATGAATTTAAAGAGGATGAGTGGTTTGCCGCAAGGGTTCAGCCTTCGAGGGTTTAGGCAGGAAGGCCTGGGAAGGTAGAACAAGGGTCTTGGTCCTAACGAATGATCTCGGCCTGGACAGCGGGTGAGGGCAGCTCCTGGCGGGGGGGGTGGGGGGTGGGCAGGACCAGGGTGGGGGGGCCTCGCAGGCCTGCTGTGACAAGAGGAGCAGGTGTTTCCTGTCCCAAAGCCTTTAGGAAGATGGCGTTATGCAGGAACAAGTACTTCCCATCATTTGTTTGCTTATGATTTCTTGCCTTTTTGCTGAGCAAAGCCTGCTGAGGCCCACGTTCTCTAGGCTTGTGTGCGTAGATGGTTCCTCCCTTCAGAGGTGTCCCTGGAGACACGCGGCCTCCCCGTGCCCTGCTTACCCACTGCTCCCTCGCACTGTCCTCGCCGGCCCAGGGTCTCTGCGGACTTCAGTAAGCCTGCCGCACGCCAGGGGGAGGGGGGCTGCTGGCCTTGGGCTCCTGGGGCTGCACGTTAGCCCGTATCCACTCGCCCCTGCTGAGCCCTCCTCTGCTCTTCCTGCCTGTGAATCCTGTGGAGAAGAAGGCTTTACCAACGCCTGCGGGGACTACGAAGGGCGACACGAGAAGCCATAAAAATCACGTCCGTGCTACAAGCAGAGTCGGACAGCAATACACATTTTATTAAATAAAACAACCCAGGATGTAGAACATTGATTAAAAAAATAGCATGCGTGAGTGTGAGTGTGTGTGTGTGTGTGTGTGTGTGTGTGTGTGTACTTTGGAAGGATAGACACCAGATTTAGTGTTAGTTATTAGGGAGCAGTAAAATTGTGGATGATTTAAATTTCCATATTTAAAGGTTTTTTGTGTTTTCTGAATTGAATTTCTTATGAACACATTACTTTCGTATTAAAGACAATCAGGTGATTTTTATTTTGGAAAGGATGGTCCTTCGAAAGTAGAACAGGCGGATCGTGGCAGGTCACATGGTCTCATGGGACACAGCGGTAAATGAGATGGTCCCACCGCCTGGCCAGACGTGGGAAAACCAACGTCGGCTGAAGAAACCCGACAGGAACGGGGGGGAGCGCGACTTTACTGATCTAGATTGCCAGGTGAGCGGACGCTGTTGTTTAGGACTGCTCTCCCAGGCCCTGCGTTGAGGCCTGCACTCCTCGTTAGTGGGAAGGGATGAGACAGCAGCTGAGGAGTGGTTCTCCCCGGGCTTTGGGCAGCAGTCCCTGTGATAAGGAGTGGGGGCTGCTATTGGACAGGGGCTCAGGGAGTTTGGGGAGCTGGTAGTCTGCTTCTTGACCTTACTCCATGAATAATTCACGAGTATTTTTTATTGACACACAAATCACGTACCATAAAATCCAGCCCTTCAAAATGCATAATTCAGGAGAACAGAGATACATGCTCACACAAAGACTTGCATGCATATGTTCACAGCAGTATTATTTGTAATAGCCAAAAAGTAAAAAAAGTTCAAGTGTCCGTCACCTAATGAATCGGTAAACGAAAATCTATTCATACAGTGGAATGTATTCACTAGATATGAAACTTTGTTGCTATGTATAGCTCTGTGCTCTCCTACTGTCATACAAATTGCCTATTTAGTTATTGTGTACCCATATACAGTGATTTGTGGTTATTGAGTTATGCAGTTGTCTTTGAATTAGAGAGAAAAAAGAATTACTAACGAAAATGCATTCATGCTGTTTTTTATATTTGCCTATGTAGTTGCCGTTATTCGTGCTCTTTATTTCTTTATGTGGATGTGAACTGCTATCTCAGTCCTTCTGTTTCAGCCTGAAGGACTTTCGTTGGGGCTCCCTGTAGGGCAGGCGTGCTAGTGGCAAATTCTCTTGGTGTTTTTTCCCTTGGGAATCTATTAATTAGTCCTTCATTTTCAGAGGATACCTTTGCTCCTTACAGAACGCGTGGTTGTCAGTCTTGTTCTTTAAGCACTTTGAATATGTCTCTGCTGCCTCTGGCCTCCATGGTTTCTGATGAGAAAGAAGCTGTCTTCTTGAGGGGCCCTTGTGCATGAAGAGTGACTCCTCCCTGCTCTTAAATTCTCTGTCGTTGTTTGATAATGGTGTGTCTCGGTGTGGATTTCTAAACTTATTCTACTTGGAATTTGTTGAGCTTCTTAAATATAGAAATTTTTCTTATCATGTTTGGAAAGGTTTTGCCCATTTGTCTTCAGATATGCTTTTGGACCCCTTCACTCTCTCTCATCCCTTTCCCAGACTCCTGTTCTGCAAATGCTGGCTTGCTTGACGCTGTCCCACAGGCCTCTGAGGGTTTTTTCCATTTCTCTTCATCCTGTTTTCTTTCTGTTCTTCAGCTTGGGTGGTTTCTTACTGTCCCTGCTCAGATCAGCTGTTGCACTCCTTATTTTACACTTTGGCTATTATGCTTTACAACTCCAGAATTTCTATTTGGTTCTAAAACATTTTTATCTCTTCTTGATATTCTCTATTTGGTTAGACTTGTTTTCATATTTTCTTTGGTTCTTCAGGAATGGTTCCTTAAGTTCTTTGTGTATATTTAAAATAGCCAATTTAAAGTTTCTGTCTAGATAGTCTAATGCCTGGGCTGCCTCAGGGTATTCTTTATTAATTGCTTTCTTCACCGTGCATAGGTCATAGGATCACGTCTTCTTGCATGTGTCATATTTTTTGTTGAAAACTGCACATTTAAAGTTCTATAACGTGGGGCGCCTGGTTGGCTCAGTTGATTAAGTGTCCAACTCTTTTTTTTCTTAACCCAGAAATGCCACGTTTTTGATCAAAATAACAGAACAAAATTTGCCACATTTACAGAGTAAACATAAAAGAAACTCAAAAGATAAAATCAACTGATGTAGAATAAGGCCTTGAAAAGACGCTACATGTATTTCTGATAAAAAGCCTCAGAACACTAGAATAATAGAAATAGAAGAGAGCTTTCCATTTCGAGTTTGCCTTTGTGTGCGTTGTAAGAGAATGGTCTAGTTTCATTCTTCTATACGTAGCTGTCCAATTTTCCCAGCACCATTTATTGACGAGACTGTCTTTTTCCACTAGATATTTTTTCCTGCTTCGTTGAAGATGATTTGCCCATAGATTTGTGGGTCCATATCTGGACTCTCTACTCTGTCCCACTGGTCTCTTTCTCTATTTTTGTGCCAGTACCACGCTGTCTTGGTAATCACAGCTTTGTAATAAAGCCTGAAGTCAGGTAACGTGATGCCTCCCACTTTGTTTTTCTTCTTCAACAATTCCTTAGAAATTCAGGGTCTTCTTTGGTTCCATATAAATTTTAGGATTGTTTGTTCTAACGTTTTGAAGAATGTTGGTGGAATTTTGATCGGAATGGCATTGAAAGTGTAGATTGCTCTGGGCAGTATAGACATTTTGACAATGTTTATTCTTCTGATCCATGAGCATGGAATGCTCTTCCGTCTTTTTGTGTCTTCTTCAATTGTTTTCATGAGTGTTCTGTAGTTCCTCGAGTACAGATCCTTGACTTCTTTGGTTAGTTTTATTCCTACGTTTCTTATTATTTTTGGTGCTATAGTAAACGGAATCAATTCTCTGATTTCCCTTTCTATATTTTCGTTGTTAGTGTATAAGAACACAACTGATTTCTGTGCATTGATTTTGTATCCTGCCACATTACCAAATTGTTGTATGAGTTCCAGTAGTTTGGGGGTAGAGTCTTTTGGGTTTTCCACATAGAGTATCTTGTCATCCACAAAGAGAGAGAGTTTGACTTCTTTGCCAATTTGAATACCTTTTATTTCTTTCTGTTGCCTGATTGCTGTTGCTAGGACTTCTAACACTATGTTGAACAGTAGTGGTGAGAGTGGGCATCCCTGCCTTGTTCCTGATTTCAGAGGAAAGGCTGTCAGTTTTTCCCCGTTGAGAATGATATTCGCTGTGGGTTTTTTGTAGATGGAGTTTATGAGGTTGAGGAATGTTTCCTCTATCCCTATACTTTCAAGAGTTTTAATCAGGAACGGATGTTGTATTTTGTCAAAAGCCTTTTCTGCATCAATTGAGAGAACCATGTGGTTTTTCTCTCTTCTCTTATTGATTTGTTCTGTCATGTATATTGATTTGTGAATATTGAACCACCCTTGCATCCCTGGGATAAAACCCACCAGGTCATGGTGGGTAATCTTTTTAATGTATTGTTGGATCCTGTTAGCAAGGATCTTGTTAAGAATCTTGGCATCCATATTCATCAGCGATATTCAGTTCTCCTTTTTGATGGGGTCTCTGTCTGGTTTGATGATTAGAGTAATGATGACTTCATAGAAAGAGTCTGGAAGTTTTCCTTCTGTTTCCATTTTTTGAAACAGCTTCAGGAGAATAGGTAAATTTTTTAAAAAATTATTTATTTGTTTATTTGACACAGAGAGAGATCACAAGTAGGCAGAGAGGCAGGTAGAGAGAACAGAGGAAACAGGCTCCCTGCTGAGCAGAGAGTCTGACATGGGCCTCGATCCCAGGTCCCTGGGATCATGACCTGAGCCAAAGGCAGAGGCTTTAATCCACTGAGCCACCCAGGAGCCCGGTGTTATTTCATCTTTGAATGTTTGGTAGAATTCCCCAGGGACTCTGTCTGGCCCTTGGCTCTTGTTTTTTGGGAGGTTTTTGTCACTGCTTCAATCTTGTTACTAGATATAGGTCTGTTCAGATTGTCAGTTTCTTCCTGTTTCAGTCTTGGTAGTTTATAGGTTTCCAGGAATGTATCCATATCTTCTAGGTTGTTAAACCTATTGCCATATAGTTGTTGATAGTAATTTCTGATGAATGTTTCTATTTCCTTGGTGTTGGTCGTGATCTCTCCCCTTTCATTCATAATTTTATTAATTTGGGTCTTCTCCCTTTTCTTTTGGATTAGTTTGGCCAATGGTTTATCGATCTTACTGATTCTTTCAAAGAACCAGCTTCTAGTTTCATTGATGTGTTCTACTGTATTGCTAGTTTTTAATTCATTGATCTCTGCTCTAATCTTAATTATTTCCCATCTTGTGTGTGGGGTTGGCTTAATTTGTTGTTGATTTTCTAGTTCTTTAGGTTTAATGAGTGTTGGTGTATTTGGGATTTTTCAGTTTTTTTGAGTGAGGCTTGGATGGCTATGTATTTCCCCCTTAGGACTACCTTTGCCATATCCCATAGGTTTTGGGTCGATGTGTCTTCATTCTCATTGGTTTCCATGAAGTGTTTCAGTTCTTCTTTGATTTCCTGGTTGATCCATAGATTCTTGAGCAGGATAGTCTTTAACTTCCAAGTGTTTGATTTTCTTCTGAACTTTTTGTTGTGGTTGAGTTCCAGTTTCAAGGCATTGTGGTCAGAGAACATGCAGGGAATAACCTCAGTCTTTTGGTATCTGTTGAGTCCTGATTTGTGACCTAGTATGTGGTCTATTCTGGAGAAAGTTCCATGTACACTCGAGAAGAATGAGTATTGTGCTGTTGTAGGGTGAAATGTTCTGAATATATCTATGAGATCCATCTGGTCCAATATGTCATTCAAAGCTCTTGTTTCTTTGTTGATTTTCTGTTTAGATGATCTGTCTATTGCTGAGAGTGGTGTGTTAAGATCTCCTACAATTAATGTATTCGTATCGATATGACTCTTTATTTTGCTTAACAGTTGGCTTATGTAGTTGGCTGCTCCCATGTTGGGAGCATAAATATTTACAATTGTTAGATCTTCTTGATGTAGAGAACCTTTGAGAATGATGTAGTGTCCTTCTGTGTATCTGACTGCAGTCTTTAGATTAAATACAATCTGTCTGATATGAGAATTGCTACCCTGGCTTTCTTTTGGGGTCCATTGGCATGAAGATGGCCCTCCATCCCCTCACTTTCAATATGGAAGTGTCTTTAGATTCAAAATATGTCTCTTTTAAACAGCATATGGATGGGTCCTGTCATTTTATCCAGTCTGCAACCCTGTGTCTTTTTATTGGAGCATTTAGGCCATTCACATTGAGAGTGATTATTGATAGATATGTTTTTATTGACATCATGTTGCCTGTGAAGTTCATGTTTCTATAGATTTCCTCTGTAAATTTCTCTTCTGTGTCACTCTTGGGTTTGTTTCTTTTCATAGAACTCCTCTGAATATTTCTTGTAGTGCTGGGTTGGTGGTTGCATAATCTTTTAGCCCTTGACAGTCCTGGAAGCTCTTTATTTCTCCTTCCATTCTGAAATCAACCTTGCTGGGTACATTATCCTTGGTTGCATATTTTTGTCATGTAATTTCCTGAATATGTCTTGCCAGCCCTTTCTGGATTGCCAGGTTTCTGTGGGTAGGTCTGACATTATTCTGATGGTCCTCCCTCTATACGTAAGAGATCACTTCCCTCTAGTTGCCCTTAAAACATATTCTTTGGTTTTATGATTCATGAATTTCCGAATTATGTGTCTGGAGGTTTTTCTGGCCTTATTGATCTTGGGGGCTGTCCTCCCTGTCTCTTGGATGCGAACACTTGTTTCATTCCCTAGATTAGGGAAATTTTCATCCATGATTTGTTCAACTATATCTTCTAGGCTTCTCTCTCTCTCAACTCCTTCGGGGATTCCAATAATTCTGATATTGGAGCGTTTCATGGCATCATTTATTTCCCTTATTCTGTTTTCATGGGATTTTAGCTGTTTGTTCCAAGACTTCTCCTGCTCCTCCTTCTTAATCCATCTGTCTTCTAGATCACTGATACGATCTTCAGCTTCACCTACCCTGGCTGTTAGCATATTTAAATTAGATTGCATCTCATAAATAGCCGTTGTAATTTCTGCCTGTTCGGCTTCTGTCATTAGAGCTTCTATCTTGTCACTAATGTTCTTTTCCAACTTAGCCATTGCTTGGATGATTGCTACCCTGACTTCAATTTCTGTCATATTGTTTATGTTCATTTCCAGTAATTCTGTGACCGGGGTTGCATCTCAGGGTTCTTCTTCTGTTGGCTGTTCCTCCTCAGAGTCATATTGGTGAGGAGTGGTTGAGGGTGTGTATAGCTGAATAAATCAACCAGTATCCAGGTGACTTCCTCATTGGAAGGTTTTGGAGCAATCAGAAGTCACCACCAAAAAGGAAGAAGAAAGAAAAAAGAGAGAGAAAAAGAGAAAAGCAGCAGAAAAAGAAAAAACCGGCCAGAATGGGCCCCAAGGGTAGGATTTATATGGTACAAAACTACAATAGAGTAAAGAAAAAGACCATCACAAGTAAAAGAAAGTTGAAGAGATCAAAAAACTAAGCCCAACCCAAATGACCCCCAAGACCCTTATTTATATATTACAAAGGTAAAAACAATCACACAAAGACACTGGCAGAAGAATAGGGTGGGAAGGTGAGTGTGAACCCTCTTCGTGGGCAAGGAAAGTATTTCAGGTCCTCCTGGGTGTGTTTTGTTATTATTGTTAGAGGAGTCCACTGTCTAAAGTTATAGGGAGATTAGAACTGGTTTGTATATAGGGGTAGTATTGATAGGAATGAAGGATTACCTTGAACCTTATAACTATATGTATATTTAAAATAAAAAATAAAGGAAAGAAGAGAGGAAAAAAGGAAATAAAACAAGAAACAAAAGAAGCACAGAAAACACAGGTACATGTTTGAAAAGATTTCAAGGTAAAAAGTTTTTATGGGGTGTTGTATTAAGTATCATGTTGTAATAGTAAGTGGGTTAAAAATTAAAAGAACAAAAAGCATGACAATGAATTTTTAAATTTAAAGTGGAAACGTTAAAAGTAAAAATAGAAATAAGTTAAAAAAGAAAATAAAGTGAAGAGCTGTATCTATAAAGCGTAGAGTTTTGGGGGCAGTACCAGGAGCTTAATATATGGCCTCCCCCCCCCCCATGTTGGGGTTTTCCAGTTGGGGCGCTGTCCCCCTGTGCTTCTGGCTCGCCTTCTGGGGGCGGGGCCTGCCGCGTTACCTGGGGTGCGTCTCCGCCCCCTTCCCAGGGGCAGGGCTCCATGGCAACCATGGAGGGTTTGTTCTTTTGCACCTTTTGCAGCTTTTCAGGAAGTCAGGCCAGAGCAGGGTGTGCGCCTGCAGCCCTCCTGCCCAGAGACCCCAGCTAGCAGCCCCTGGATGGGGGGCCCCAGCCTCTCCCCAGATCCCCCCCCCTTGGCCGCCTGTCACAACCTGGGGCCACCGCAGCCGCTGGTCCGATTGGCGCCGAGGCCCCGCTTGTGGTTCCGCTCCCGCCACGGAAACCGCCACTGATTTCGGGTCCTGCGACCTTGTCTGTGCCCCGGGAATCTGTGTGACCCCCACGCAGGGGGACTGAGGTCCCGGGGCCCGCACCTTCCGCAGAAGTCTGCAAAATCGCCTCCCCTGGGGGCTGCACCTGGCCCAAGGGGCGGAGAAAAAAGTAACAGTACTCCACCCACAGTGTCCCTCGTTCTGCACTGGGGAGCACTTTCCACAGATCTGGATCCCCATCCACGGCGGTCAGCTTCCCCGGCTGCCTCTCGGGCTCTCTGTTTATGCCTGCTTTTACTCAGACCACAATCTGCTGTTCCCCAGACAGAAAGCACTCTCGTGCTGGGGCATTGCTGTTCAGTGGGTCGCCTCTGCGGGCTCCCTCCTCGTGCCCCTGGTCTTTGGAGTTCCCTCTGATGGCTCCCACTGCACTCGCCTCCTTGTCGATGCTCATCTTCCCCGTGGAGATCCAGAAGTGTGAGGTATCACATCTCAGGCTGACTTCATGGGTGCTCACGGGGTTCCTGCAGGTATTCAGCTCTCTGCAGGGGAGTCCCTGAAATGGGGCCACCTGCTTTTCTGCCATCGTGCCCTCCTCTCCTGGCTCTTTCATAAGATCAAGGACAAGGCAAGATCATTTACTTTGATGACTTGTATTTTATGACTTCAGCATTGTACTGGAAGTCCCATGCAATGAAAAGGCAAAAAAAGAATAGGAGATTGTGCTGTAAAATTTTAAAACTTTGTATTTTCCTGATGCCTCAACTTCCCCACAAACAGGCTGTGAGCACCCGACCCTGTGACCAGTGCCCTGGTGTGATCAGGCGGTCCCTGTCACAGGTCCCCTTCTTGCTCTCCCCTGTCTGTGCGCTGGCGACATTCCTAAGTGTCCTAAGTGGTTTCAGCTCAGGTCATGATCTCGGGGTCCTGGGATGAGCCCCTCACGGGGCTCTCTGCTCCACGGGGAACCTGCTTCTCCCTCTTCCTCTGCCTGCCGCTCCCCCTACTTGTGCATGCGCGCTCTCTCTTTCTCTCCCCGTCAAATAAATAAAATCATTCTTAAAAAAAAGTGTAATGTGGCGACTCTGGAAATTAGATTCTCCCGTTCTCACTGCTTGCTGGAGTCGCTGTGTCTTTAGTGACTTTTCCGTGACTTCTTTAGTTTGTATTCTTTGTCGTACAAGGCCACTGAAGTCTCTGCTCTTGGTCAGATAGCGCTTGGCTAGAGACCTCCTTGAGTGCCCCACGTGGGACCACCGAACCTCCCCGTCTCTGCCTGGGGGCTCTGTGTGCATGTTGTACACACCCTCAGCACCGGGCCTGGTGCGGACAGCTCTGCCTCTGCCCTCACTTCCTGCTCTGGAGGGTAGAGCTTCGGGCCTTTCCAGGTATTTCCTGAGCAGATGTTCATCTCAGTAGGAGCAGCCTTCTAGACTCCCAGGAATTTTTAGGAACCTTGCAAGATTGGTACAGACATCTCATTCCCCAGCTTTTCCTTTTAGGCTTTTTGATTAGTGTATTGTTTACCCCAGCTCTGACCACTGCCTCAGGCAGCTGTGGAGTTACTCTAACTGTTTTCAACAAATGCCCCCCAGGGAAAAGGCTTTTTACACTGAGGAAATTATGAGTCGGGTGAAATACAGATGGTTTGTAAGTGACAGTTTCCAGTGAACCACCTGCTAGGTCAAAGAAGGACAAGTCTTTGAGAATGAGGCTTTGAAAGATCTTGAGCCTATTCCGTTCTCTCTGGGCTGTTTTATTTATTGATTTATAGATTTATTTACGTCCTTACTTACTTTACTTATTTGCTCTACTTACTTTCCTTACTTGCTTACTTACATATGAGACAGATAGCCAGAAAGGGACCACAAGCACGGGAAGTGGGAGAGGGAGCAGGAGGCTTCCCGAAGAGCAGGGAGCCTGAGGTGGGGCTCCATCCCAGGACCCTGGGGTGATGACCTGAGCTGAGGGCAGATGCTTAAGTCCTGAGCCCCCCCGGCACCCTGGGCTGTTGCTGTTGTTTCTTAGGGGATTTTTTTTTTTATGGTGTAATTCCATTTTATTTTTCCAGGACAATTCTTGGCATATTTTTTTACTACATTATTTTATTTTTCCAGTGTTCCAAGATTCATTCCCCATTCCCCACACCCAGTGCTCCACGCTCTAGGTGTCCCCAGTACCCACCACCAGGCTCTCCCATCCCCCCACCTCCTCCCTCCAAGTCCCTCAGTTTGTTTCTGTGTCCAAAGTCTCTCATGCTTCATCTCCCTCCCCGTTACCCTAGTTCCCATTTCCTTTCCTTCTCCCACTGTCCTCCAGGTTACCCCTCATGCACCGCAAGTAAGTGAAACCATGTGATACTTGACTTTCTCTACTTGGCTTATTTCACTCAGCATAATCTCTTCCAGTCCAGTCCATGTTGCTACAAAAGTTGGGTATTCATCCTTTCTGATGGAGGCATAGTATTCCATTGTATATATGGACCACATCTTCATATGCATTCATCTGTTGATGGGCACCTTGGCTCTTTCCACAGTTTGGGGGTCGTGGCCGTTGCTACATGAACATTGGGGGACATATGGCCTTTCTTTATGCAAGTTGGTGCAGCCGCTTTGGAAAACAGTGTGGAGATTCCTTAAAAAATTAAAAATAGAGCTACCCTGTGACCCTGCAACGCCCTACTGGGTGTTTACCCCAACGATACAGGTGGGCTGTTGGTTTTTAAGGCTGCTGCAGAATCAGAGAGCAGGGGGTGGAACTAAGGCACAGTTAAAATATCACGAACACCCATGTTGCTGTTCTTGCTTAAGATTCAACATTTTTTTTTCTTGAATAGAAACTCCTTGCATTGCTGTAAACCTTTGATTTATTTCCAGAGCTCTGAAAATGTAGGTTCTGACCGTTTTTGCTAGCTTTCTTGTTTTTTTTTTTTTATAGAGGAGAGAATTTCAGTTCCCTGTATCACCAGTTTTGCTGACTCTAATTCATAAATATTTAGTGCTGTCTTCTAGAATGTGTTTTTGTCCCTCAAACATGCACATATTAAATTAAAAAACTTTAAATTGGGGTTGCAGGAGACCACATGGAGCAGCCACTGAGTGAGGGGCTGTGAAACAGAGGGCTTGGGGGCTGACAGGGCGTCAGGAGCTCTCCTGAACAGCCCCTATTGCTCTGTGCCTCCCAGGTTAAGGCTGCCAGGGGCTCAGCTCTGCTCACATGGATGGCACAGAGACCCGACAGCGGCGGCCAGAGGAGCTGGTTCTGCCACACACCCCCAGTCCTGGAAGACTGTCTGCAGCCTCAGAGGATGGACTTCTGGATGTGCCTGAGAGCCAGAGGGCAGTCCCTAAACCACCGGAGACTGAGCTCAGCAGGGAGACTGCCTTGTCCATTGGCCTTCAGGTGATAGTCCCCTTCATGTTTGCAGGACTGGGACTCTCTGGGGCTGGCGTACTTTTGAACTCTTTCCAGGTAAGTGGGAACTACATGGTAATAATGCTGTTGGTGGCATTGTCGAGTGTCAGCCCTGAAGAGTGGGCAGCTACTTGTTGAGTCTAGCTTGAGGGACAAGGGGTAGGGCCTTCTTTTCTCAAATACCAGTTTTCTACAAATTGCACAAGATTCTTTTAATTACTGGTGATGGAGACTAAATTTAATCCAGGTTAGCGTTAAAAAAGATAATTTATTGGCCCATATAATTGAAATATCTAAGGGAATGGATTTCAGGCATTGCATGATCCAGGTGCTTGAATGATATCCTGATGCTGACTTTTTCTGTCGCTCAGCTATGTTTTATTTTCAGGCAGAATGCTGTACCTAGAGGTGAGGATGGCCCGTGGTACTTGTGTTCTTAGAAAAGAGAGACCTCTTTGTGAATGTCCATATCAGTCTCTAAAAATTGATTCTGATGTCAGGCATCCACTCCTGTTCCAGCCACTCTTCCCTGAGGGAGGACATTCTCTGCTTGGCTAGCCTGACTCACCTTGTTAATCACTCTTTGAGGGGAGGCAGGGCCCTTTGATTTGCAGCCCTATCAGAATGCCACGTAGTGGGGATCGGGGAGTTATCCTTCGGTCAGAAAAGTTACCAATGTGCCGTATCTTTCCTGGTCTGCTCCCGTCAGATCCCCTTTCCTTCCATGGATCCTCCCTGGAAAGGCATAATACCTAAGAATATTCTAAGTCATGACTGGCCAGATCTTTCCTATCAGTAATCAGCAGAGAACAAAGATCATCTAGAGTGGGGCAGGCTGGGAGAAGCAGGGCTGCCCCGTCTGACAGCTCCCAGCCCGTGCGTCCCTCAGTGCTGCAGGGGCTCTGCCCGGGAGTGGGGGTGGTGGAGGGGTCTCTGTGCCCTGCTCCTCACTCATTTGAGTCCCGGTTCTGCCATGTAGGTATAAGGCTGGTGGTCTAAAAAAATTTTTTTTTAATAAAGACTAAAACCAGACTTCATGTAAAGGTCTGCATTTCTGTTTTCTCTTAAAAACCTGGCAACTCTTGATAACATTGGCCCCACCTTCCCCCAGGGCTGCAGTCAGTGGTTGCTGCCCCTCTATGTGGCCATGTTCTCTGGTGTGCACAGTCCCCACCATTCCCTCTTACTGCACCATCCTGCTTCACCCCATGACCTGCCTGGCCCTGCCCGGGTCTGGGGTTCTCAGAGACCCTTCCAGCACCCAGCTGTCCGTGATGTCTCATAACATCTCAACTCCAGTGACCAGCTCCACGCCAAAGACCTGCCTAGACCTTGTCAGACCCCAAGATGGCCTTCTCTTGAACTGGAGTCCCTGCCCCAGTTGGACTCAGCCCCATTCCCCGTGTTTGGTCTCTCTCGGACCCCCAGAGCCCTCTGCTCTCTCCCTTCTCCTGTGACCCGGTGTCCTCTGGCCCTACATCTTGCTTTAAGCCACAGTCAGTCGGCACTGCCACAACCTCTGGAGCACCTCAGTGCCTGGCTTCCGGAACCCGGAGATTCCTCTCCACCCCGCTCCTGCCTCCTGCTCCTGCCTCCTCACTGCCGTCCTCACTTCAGGTCCTCCTCCCTGCAGTCCATTCGCTACAGCAGCGGAGTTCAAAAAGTCTGTTTTATCAAAGGTACTTGCCACTTTCTCAAAGGTACCTTCACTGAGCGTGTATCCCACACACTCAACACACACACACACACGCATATCTATACATACGTTCATAGACATCAGCCCCGTGTGTGCACACAGTGGTTCAGAAAGTGCACGCACGCACACACACACCCACACACACGTGCGCGCGCGAGCACACACACACACGTTTATAAATCACATAGGGAGGGGCAGTGTCATAATGAACTGAAGGGCTTAAGGGCCCAGAGTCTGGAGCTCCTCTAACTGGGTTTGAGTCTGGCCTTTGTCGCTTACACGGGCTGCTCTTTGTTCCCTGTTTTGTCTTCTGTGAATCAGAGCTGACCCCACAAGTTTAAGAGAGCTGTGAAGCGCTGGTCCCAGTGGCAGGCATTGGAAAGCACCGGTGAAGGTTATGCAACTCGAGCGTAAAGATGAGGCAGAAGTATCCATCCTAGAGTTTCTTGCATGCATTCAGCAGACCCGCATTGTCGGGGATGGCGTGATCCACCCCTCCAGTAAAGAGACAGAAACAGTAAAGAGAGACAAAAACAAAAGAGAGACGGAAACAGAAGACAGACAGAAACAGAAGCAGAGACAGAAACAGTAAAGAGACAGAAACAGAAGCAAAAACAAAGACAAAAGCAAAAAGAGAGACAAAAGTAGAGAGACGAAAGTAAAAAAAAAAAAAAGCGAAGGCAGAAGCAGAGAGACAGAAAGAGACAAACAAAGGTAGAGACAAAGGCAAAGGAGAAGGCAGAAAGCCTGCACAGAAGCAAAGAGGTAGAAAGAGAGACAAAGAGAGACAAAAGCAGAGACAATGCCTGAGAGCCTGAAAGCCTAAGAGCCTGAGAGCCCGAGAGCCTGCGAAGAGAGAACCTGTGAAGTGAGAGCCAGAGCCTGAGCCTGAGCCTGAGCCTGAGCCTGCTTCATAGGTCTCTCCTGACTGACCTCGGGTCTGTCAGCTTGCATCAGATCTCCGTGTTCGTGTCATTACTGCACCTGCCAGACATCCCACAATTCGGGACCCACATCTCTGCTGAGGCTGGTCCCCAGCACCGCATGAGGGCCATGGCCCAGCCGCCATGTCTGGGGGACTTCCGTGATGCAGATCTGAATTTTAAAATCTGTGTTGATGAACTGTGGAGTAAAATCCAGACGCACAAACTGGTACCCAAGCATGCTGGGCTCCCCTTGTCTGCATCAGTTCGGGTGGTGTCAGCCACAAATATCGGAAAGCACACCTAGAAGAAATTAAGTAAGAAGGAAATCCTTCATGACTCAGAGTGGAATTTCCCAGATAGGGTAATCCTGGGTCTGGTGAGTGTTGCCGTCACCAGCCGGCGATGCCTCCAAGGGACGAGGACCTTTCCAGGCTCCTGCCAAGTCAGCACCCGAAGTTGGCGTCGTCCCGCAGCCACACCACTTTCAGGGGGAAAAGAATGGGTCATGTGTTCTGGTTCCTCCTTCTTAAGCACAGGGAACTTTCCTCGGCACTCCTAACAGAATTCCCCAATTTACGGGCAGATTCGAGGCACAACCTGCTTTGAAACCAGCAATGGGCAAAGGGAATGGAATGGCCTGGCTTGTTTTGGCCTTCTTGAAGTGCGGGAAGAGCGGGTCCGGCCTCGACCTCGTGGGGAGAGGGCTGCGGTCTGCGGGCCAGGGAGAGGGCTGGGGTC
>PITA01024524.1:0-26104 GCA_004023965.1 Spilogale gracilis | reverse complement strand
TTTTTTTTTTCTTTAGATTTTTATTTATTTGACAGTGAGAAACACAGCGAGAGGGGGAACACAAGCAGGGGGAGTGAGAGAGGGAGAAGCAGGCTTCCCGCCAAGCGGGGAGCCCGATGTGGGACTCGATCCCAGGTCTCCAGGATCATGACCTGAGCTGAAGGCAGTTGCTTAACCAACTGAGCCACCCAGGCGTCCCAGGAAGCCCTTTAAAACCCCTAGTGAGGGTAGTCATTTTTTCCTATGGCCCAAGGTGCTGGCACCCACACTTTGCCAGAGCTGGAGGTATTGTTGGGACCTTTCTCTGCTCCCAGCCCCAGCCTGGGCCCTGGATGTAGGGGCCCTTTAAGAAGATCGTGTTCCCCTCGCCACTTACCCCCCCCCCCCCATAATTAGCCAGCTAAAGAAAGAGCTAGCTTGAAATGGGATTGTGCAGACCCAGCTTTGGGCCCGAGGACGCTAGATCGGGGATTGTTATGCTAATCGCCTGAGATCAGCAGTTCCCGTGCCCTTCAGATGGCAGGTAGCTGATGCCGGCTCTGCCCAGTGGCTGTGGCTGCAATTCTGCAAGAGGGTTGGGCTTTTCCTCCTGCTTCCTGCTTCCTCTGCCCGCCCCCCTATCCCGTCAGACTCGCCCTGCTTGTCCTCCCACCTGCCTGGTGGCTGGGAGGCTTGGCCTCTCCTGGAAATGTCTCCATTTCCATTCTCCAAAGAGAAACCAGGCCCCACAGCCACCTGCTTGCCTTCTGTTTGGATGCCATTATAGGACACAGAAGCAAGAGAGAGAAGGTGCCCAGCTCTCTTTTCCAGGCGCTGAGCCTCACCCTTCCTGGGACCTCCTTGTTTCCCCAGCTCTGGAAATCACGTTGGGTGGTGGCTTTGTCTCTTGCTAACTATGCCATCACGAGCAAGTGTCTTTGCCTCCCAGAGCCTCGGTTTCCTCATCTGTAAAATAGGTTGATAATCATAGTACCTGCCTTAAAGGATTGAAAGGAGGATGGAATGACGGCAGGCATCAACCCAGAGCTTGACAGGGGCTCTAATGTAGACCACCCACTACATGCAAGCCCTGTGCTCAGCCCTTTTATACGGCGTTATCCCATTTTACCTTTCAACAGTCCTGTGAGACAGTTAGCATTATCACAGATGCCCCATTCCACAGATGAAGAAACCAAGGCTCAAAGGAGCTAACTCAATTGCTTAGGAATCCACTCTGAGCTGGTCTGTTCCAGAATACTTAACCTTTATTCTGCAGTTCGGCATTGGCGAATGTTGGTACAGGTGAGCCTGTTTGGTGTAAAAATGCCCACATATGGGTGCCTGGGTGGCTCAGCAGGCTAAGCCTCTGCCTTCGGCTCAGGTCATGATCTCAGGGTCATGGGATCGAGGCCCACATCAGGCTCTCTGCTCTCTCTGCCTACCTGTGATCTCTTCTCTCTCTGTCAAATAAATAAATAAAATCTTTTTAAAAAAATGCTCACATAAGGGCTCCTGGGGTCTCAGTTGGTTAAGTGGGGGGCTGCCTTCGGCTCAGGTCAAGGTCCCAGGATTCTGGGATTGAGCCCTGAGTTGGGCTCCCTGCTCAGTGGGGAGCCTGCTTCTCCCTCTCCCACGGCAGCTCCCTCTGCTTGTGCTCTCTCCTGCTCTCTCAAATAAAAAAATAAAATCTTAAAAAAATAAATAAAAATGCTCACATGAACATGTGGAATAGTTACATACTCAATGTGCAGGGGTAAAAATGAAACTAGCACTCCAAGCCTATGAATTCACAAACAGTATTGCTTAGGTTAAACACATTTAAGTCCATACAATGACTAGTGCAACTCTGATCATAGCAGCTTTATTCACAGCGGCCAAAAACTGGAAACAGCTGAGACATCCCTCAACGAGAGAAGGGACGAGCCAAACGTGGTACAGCCATACAATGGAACACTCCTCAGCCGGCAGAGAAAGGGAGCACGCTGCTGCTCCAGAAGGTACAAGATGGAGCGATCCCATAGGCGTAATGTGGAGTGAAAGAAGCCAAACTCAAGAGAGTACATACTAGATGACTCCATTTATGTGAAGTTCCAGAACAACTAAAACTCATCTACGGTGAGGGAAGTCAGAATAGTGGCTGCCAACAGGGGATGGTCTGGACAGGAAGCAATATCCTAGGGAACCTTCTGGGGTGATGGGATTCATTATATCCTGATCTGGAAGCAGTCACATGGGTTGTCTGCATTGGTAAAAACGCACCCAGAGATACAATTAATATTTGTTCTAATTAATGTATGTAACCTATACCTAAGGAAATTACTGTTAATAATTTTTCAATTAAAAAAATAATTTATTTAAAGGAAGATCATCTCTAACCGGTAGTTCAGGGGTTATGATGCTATGGTCAAAAAGCATACAAACTCTGGGAAGGCAGGAGTGGTATCAGCATAAGTGCTGGGCAGTAGTTGTATTCAGTCTCCCCTTTCATAGTTACCAGATAACACACAGGACGCCTAGGTAAATTTGATTTTCAGACAAATAAATATTTATGTATTTATGTATTTATTAGTTGTTGAGCGATAATAAAGTTTATTGAATGATAGAGTCCAAAGCTCCCAAAGACGGAGGGTACCCCAGAGGTTGCAGAAATAAATACTTTTTTAGTATAAGTATGTCCCATGCAATATTTGGGACATACTTATACTAAAATAATTGCATTTCGTTTTGTTTTTTTGTTTTGATTTTTGGTCTCACTCGTTGTTTATCAGAAATTCGAATTTAATCGGGCGTCCCGTGTTTGTATTTGCTAAATCTGGCAAGTCGGCCCTCGTGGGACCCCGCCCCGTCTCGCAGCCCGGTGCCCACCGCAGGCGGGAGCGCCCAGTGCGGTGTAGTCACGCCGGGCGCAGCCTGGCAACGCGGCCACAAAGGGAGCCCGGGAGGCGGAATCTTTCCACATGCCTGATCAATGGGGGCGCGGAGACGGCGGTGCAAACAGGCCTGAGACAGCCGCACAAAGAGGAGGCCCCTCGGCCGCTCCCGCCTTCCATTGATCCGGACCCTTTGTGGCTCGGACAACGGGGGCGCGGGAGGCGCCTTGCAGGGACTTGGCCATTCTCCCTAGGGGGAGAAGGCCGCGGAGGACCCCCGCTTCGCCAGCCCACCCCACCTTATCCCTTCCCGCGGGCTGCTTTCTGAGGTCTGGGGGTGTCCACATCCCCTCTGGAGCCCTGGGCGGGGCGCAGGGCGGTGTTGAGCCAGGCCAAGGAGGGTCCTGGATTCCAGAAAAGTCTGCAATGCGGCCAGCCGCGCAGATCTGGCCTCCTGAGGACCCCCCAGTCTGCCCCGGCGGGCTTTTCTATCCCCCTGGTTACAGGAACGACTTGCTCAGTCTTTATTTTATTTTATTTTTTTGTTTATGGAGCAAATATTTATTGAGCGTTTGCTTCAAGCGGTTCCCACTCTCCCCTGCCCCTGTGCCCACTTAAATTGGCCAAGTCCTCCTCAGGCTTCACCCCTCTGGGAGAGCATCCACGACCCCTCTCCCACCACCACCTCCGGCGGGAGCCCTTCTCTCTCTGTGCTCTCTCCCGCTTCCTTCTCTTCATTCGCGGTAAGAACCGCCAGAAATTATTGACATTTACAGTGTGCGCTGTGTCAAGCATAAGATGTCCTCTGTCTTCCTTCATTCTCATACAGCCCTTCAAGTTGGAGCTACTTTGCTCCCTATTTTCAGAGGTGAAACTGAAATGTGCTAATTTTTTAACAAGATTTTATTTATTTATTTGACAAAGAGAAAGATCACAAGTAGGTAGAGAGGTAGGCAGAGAGAGAGGAGGAAGCAGGCTCCCTGCCAAGCAGAGAGCCCAATGGGGGCCTCCATCCCAGGACCCTGAGATCCTGACCTGAGCATAAGGCAGAGGCTTCAATCCACTGCCACCCAGGCGCCCCTGAAACGTGCTATGTTAATAAGGTGGTCAAGAAGCGGAGTGGGGATTTGAACCCAAGCATTAGATTCTAGAGCCCGGAGTCCTCACTACCCCAAGGCCCCGGCTTGGTGCAGTATACATCACTACGGCCCAGTAGGCGCAGGCTTGATGTCTCACTTACCCCATCAGAACATAGACAGTTCGGCATTGTGCCTGTTTATCCATTTTCTTCTGTTTCCCCACTGGGCTAACTACTCTGTGCCCTCGGCACCCAGCACAAGGAAGGTGCCCAAGATCTATTTGTTGATCTCAACTAGTGGGTTTATGAACATTTTGCTAGGTTCTGAAGCTGATACAGTTTCTGCCCACAAATGAAATGGAAATCAGACACTCAAATAATACCAGAAAGTTGCAGGGCTTTAAAGTCTGGTGCAGTTTTCCTCTCTTCTTAAAACTCAAATTCATTGAGATAGAATTTACATGCCGTGCAATGCACCCATTTTCAATGTCCAGTTCAACGAGCCCTGACAAATGATTATACCCAGGTAACTAGGTATTAGTATTACTGTCAAATGTAAAACATTTCCATCTCCCCAAAAGGATCCCCTGTGCCCCTTTGCAGTCAATGCCTACCCTCCCTCCCATCTCCCACCCCCTGTTCCCAAGCAACCACTGATCTGCTTTCTGTCACCATAAGTTAGTTTGCATTTTTCTAGAATTTCATGTAAATGAAATCATACAATGTATACTCTTTCGAGTCTGGCTTTTTTTCCCTTAACATGCAGTTTGGAGTTTCATCCATGCTGTCAAATGATCCCCATTTTAACTTCAAATTTCTTCTCTGTTCCTGATCTCTGAGCTTTAGCCTCTTCATATCATAAGATGGGGGTGAAGTGGCAGCTGGGTGGCTCAATTTTTAACCGGCTTGCCTTTGGCTCAGGTCATGATCCCAGGGTCCTGGGATTGAGTCCCCGCACTTGGGCTGCCTGCTTAGCCTGCTTGGCAGAAGGCCTGCTTCTCCCTCTCCCACTCCCCCTGCTTGTGTTCGCTCTCTTGCTGTGTCTCTCTCAGTCAAATAAATTAATAAAATATTTTTTTTAATGGGGGTGAATGCTGTGAAGTTGAGGGGAGGGAATGTCTGCAGGGTGCACAGGAACTGTACACAGTAGACACACAGTACCGTGTTCTAGATTAGAGTGGCTTTTCTAAGAGATTGCGAGTTCCACGATGTGGTGGGGGCCAGAGGTGCATGCAGTAGGCGTTCAGTAAATGCACTTGATTAGTGTCACCGTTCTAGCCGTAAGCTCCACGGGAACTGGGACTTTATCCACCCCCTCTCCACCAATGGCGATGGTCACCATTTACTACAGATAGTGAATCCAGAGACAGCAATTTGCCCAAGAGCACACAGCTATGAAGAGACAGAGTCCAGCCTGACAGCCCAGTCCTAGAGTCCTTAGTGCTTTTTGGTTTTTTTAATTGAAAATATATGGAGTCTTTGGGTACCTGGGTGGCTCAGTGGGTTAAGCCTCTGCCTTCAGTTCAGGTCCTGAGATCCAGGCCTCAGCAGAGATCCTGCTCCCTCCTTTCTCTCTGCCTGCCTCTCTACCTACTTGTGAACTCTCTCTCTCTGTCAAATAAATAAATAAAATCTTTTTTTTTTTAAGAAAATATATATGGAGTCCTTGCTCTAAATCACTATACCAAAGTCCCTGACAAGTGACTTTTCTTTCGTCTCATGACCTCCCTGAACATTGTCTATCACCCTTGTCCTTCACTGACCTCCCCTTGGAGGCAGCATATTTTTTTGAGTTTAGCTGCCAGGCAGTATGCTAAGCTCTTCACATGAATCTACTCATGGAGCTCCCCAAACACTCTGTCGGGTAGGTTTTGTGTTTCTCCCCATTTTACAGGTGAGGAAACTGGAAGGCAGCCGAGAGGCTGTGAATTTAGGGTCAGGATGTCCTCCTTTCGAAGTTCAGCTTGGCCATATGCTCCATGGGACCTGGGCAAGTGTGTTCCCAGTGCCAGGTCTGCCCCTCCTTGGCCTGCCATTTTTCTTGGACACACCACTCTGACCCCTTAGCAAGGTTTTCCTTTCCTGCTGATTCTAAGTACTGCCCTCCCCCATAGTCTATCCCTGGGCCTTAGCAGGCCCAGGCTGCAATTTCAAAAGGAGTTGAGTTCCTTCTGGAAAGGGGCTGAAACCAAGCCCCTCCCCTCCCTCTCTTCCCATAAATACCCCCTGTGTGCAGCGCCCAGAGGCCCGGGGGAGCCAGGCAGCTGACCTGTAATTAGAAACTTTTCTCCCTTCCTCAGACCCGGAGAAGGGAGGGCCCAAGTCTGGGCCAGCCATTTTGTTTGTCATGAATTATTCAGGAGATGGGAAGTGGAGTGGAGAGGGCCCCTCCACTGACCAGACATCTCAGGCCCTGCCCAAAGCAGCCTAAACCACCCGGCTCTGTCCCTTTCACCATTTCAGACTCGGAGAATAAACAAGCCATGTGCTCTGCAAATTTACAGAGGGGGTTTTCATGAGGGAGGTGTGTTCTTCAGCTGAGGTGGGTGACAGGGACTTACCCAAGGTCACAAAGCTGGGAATAGGACAGCTGAGCTGGGATTCAAACCCAGGAGAAGGAGAAGGGGAAAGCCAGGAGGCTGGCCAGGAGAGTTGGAAGGTGCTTTCCTGTCTCATCTCACTATGTCCCTTGCTAAATCTCTGGAGGGGGTGGGGGTGGGGGAAAAGGGATAATGCTGAGAGAACTAACTTCATGGGACCCCAGTGGGTGACAACCAGGCATTACCTTCATGCAATGCAATCCTCACAAACCTCTGAGGAAGGTGTTATGGTCATTTTATGGATTTGGAAACTGAGGCTCAGAGAGATTAATGGAGTTTATTCAAGGATACATATGGCTGGTTAGTGGCAGAATAGGAAATGAAGAGTAACAGTCCCTCTGTGGCACATTCTTTTCACACCACTCCTGGTGAGTGGGAAGACAAGGGCTCCAAGGAATCCAGGCTCTTAAACCCACAATGATCCTTGGATCGGACTTCTCTTGTTGTCAAATCTCTCCCTATCCACCGTACTAGGTCCATGGCACAAGCCCTGAGAATCACGAATGACTCTAAGACAGCATCAGGACTCTGCCCTCTCACACCGGGTCACCTTGGCAAGGTAGCCCTCTAGAAGCCTTGGGGTTTCCCCTTGGGAGGAAAATGGCGATTCTGAGAGACAGACCAGTTCTAACTCTAGTTCCCAGAGAAGCTAAGAGCACAGGATTGGGAAAAGGACTGCCTTTTTCCACTCCTTAAGATCAGTGTGAACTTGGGCCAGTTTCTAAAATCTAAGCATGTTTGTTCATTGGTGAAGTTAGATGATGATAAGGAATAAATATGAGGCGTAATCATGATAATGTGAAAAGTGAAAATGATAATGCCTAAAAGGGTTCAGCATAATACCTGGCACATTGTGAATACTCAGTAAGAGCTTGCTATTATTATTATTATTATTATTGTTGTTGTTATTGTTATTGTTATTGTTATTATTATTATTAATTATTACTATTATTCCTGTTCACAGCCTCTCCTTAAGCTTGTTTAACAGAAAGGCAGGAGGGGCACCTGGGTGGTTCAGTTGGTAAAGCAACTGCCTTCGGCTCAGGTCATGATCCCGGAGACCCTGGATCGAGCCCCACATCCGGCTCCCTGCTCCGCAGGAAGCCTGCTTCTCCCTCTCTCGCTCCCCCTGCTTGTCTTCCCTCTCTCGCTGTGCTTCTCTCTGTCAAATAAATAAATAAAATCTTAAAAAGAAAAAAAAAGAAAGGCAGGAACTACCAGATGGTAAACATGTGTTGTCTTCTGGAAAAAGCACCCCAACTTCCCTGGGGAACTCTCTCTGCCAATATCAGTCTCTCTACCTTCAATGGGATTTCTTCTAGTGATCCAGCCTGACCAAAGCATTGGTTGAAAGATGGGCATGTGATCCTATGACAGCCAATCAGAGGGAGCCCTGAGATTTTAGCAGGAGGCAGGCACTTTCTTTTCCACCAGGAGTAGAAAGCAAGCTTGGAGCTTCTAAGGGCCCCATAAGGGCCCCTTATCACCCTGGGGAGAGGCTGTGTGCCTGAGAACAAAGCCACAGAAGAAATCAGAGCCAAGCAAGACATGGCAATGACAGTAAAAGATGCTTTTGAATGCCTAGATCCAGTTGTGAGCCACTAATGATAATTATTATTAACTCTTTTGGGGGCGCCTGGGTGGCTCAGTTGGTTGAGTATCTGCCTTCTGCCCAGGTCACGATCTCCAGGTCCTGGGATTGAGCCTCACATTCTGCTCTCTGCTCAAGGGGAAGTCTGCTTGCTTCTCCCTCTCACCCTCACCCTGCTCCTATGTGCTTGCTCTCTCTCTCCCTCTCAAATAAATAATTTTTTTAAAAAAATTGTTAATGAGGGGTGCCTGGGTGGCTCAGTGGGTTAAGCCTCTGCCTTCAGTTCAGGTCATGATCCTGGGATTGAGCCCCCACATCAGGCTCTCTGCTTAGCAGGGAGCCTGCTTCCCCCCTCTCTCTGCCTGCCTCTCTGCCTACCTGTGATCTCTCTGTCAAATAAATAAATAAAATAAAAATAAAATAATATAAAATAATAAAATAAAAAATTGTTGGGGCACCTGGGTGGCTCAGTTGGTTAAGCGATTGCCTTTGGCTCAGGGCATGATCCCGGAGACCTGGGATCGAGTCCCACATCAGGCTCCCTGCTCGGCGGGAAGCCTGCTTCTCCCTCTCTCACTCCCCCTGCTTGTGTTCCCTCTCTGGCTGTGTTTCTCTCTGTCAAATAAATAAAAAAAAATCTTAAAAAAAATTGTTAACTTTTTTTGTTGCATCTGTTTGAGTTCTCTGTTGCTTACAGCCACAAATTCTAACTAAATATGCCAGTGATTCTCTCTCCCTCCCTCCCTCCCTTCCTCTCTCTCTCCATATATATATATATATATATATATATATGTATATATATATATATATATATATGATTAAAATGACAGTGTGTGCTGAAGACTCCCTTCTAATTATTACTTTTGTTTTACAAACTTAGGTCAAGAGAGAATGTCGAGTAAGACTTTAAGATTCACAACACCTAGGTACAAATTATGGACCTTTACCTCACTAAAGTTATACTGCCATGGAGTCACAGACTTAGAGTCATGGCTTGGCTTTAACCATGGTTTTCCTCTCCACTTTCAGGAAAACATTTAATTTCCACTCTGGGCGTAGTCTATCCCAGCTTCCTTGTGGTGCGCTGTCTCTGTCTGCATTTTGTCTGTGTGCTGTTGGTGTCAGAGCTGGTAACTATCTGTTTACAGTTTCAGACAGAAGCATTAATTGCCTTTTGAACCTCCCATTTTCCTCCAAGAGCTCCCCACTCCACTGTCTCAACTGTCTCGCTTGTATTTCTTTCTGCACAAAGAGAAATGTCTACCTTTTTTCATAAAATCTGACCACCTGAAAATCCCTACATATTCTCTTGTGAGTAGGCAACATGAGAGAAAAACATGTAAGCAGCAAAATATCTGTGCTGAGCAGAGTTTACAGGACAAGTGGTCACAACGCAGAAACTTCTAGGCCAGACAAGAAGGCAGCTGTGATATGGTGGGTAGAACATTGGAACTGGGTGGAGATCAACATTTGATATCTGGTTTTGTCAGTCATTGGCTGTGTCACCTGGGACAAGTCAACTTCATTTGCTAAGCCTCAGTTTCCTCACCTACAAAATGGGCACGAGGAATGGGTGGTTCAGTTCATTCAGCTCAGGTGCTTTCCTTTGCCCCTTACTTGCCTCATGTGGGTTCAAAATCACAATAAAACTAGCATTTATGGGGCAGTCATTAAGCATCTGCTTTCGGCTCTGGTCATGATCCTGGGGACCTAAGATCAGGCCCCACATTAGGCTCCATGCTTGGTGGGAAGCCTGCTTCTCCCTCTCTCACTCCCCCTGCTTGTGTTCCCTCTCTCACTGTGTTTCTCTCTGTCAAATAAATAAAATCTTAACCAAAAAAAACCAAACTAGCATTTATTGAAGACTTACTATGGGCTCAGCTTTATTTCAAGAGGTATTCAGCCTTATAACAAACCCTATGACGTGGGCACCTGGGTGGCTCAGTGGGTTAAAGCCTGTGCCTTGGGGTCCTGGGATGGAAGCCCGCATCAGGTTCTCTGCTTAGCAGGGAGCCTGCTTCCCCCCTCTCTCTGCCTGCCTCTCTTCCTACCTGTGATCTCTCTGTCAAATAAGTAAATAAAATCTTAAATGAAAAAAAAAAAAAACCTCTGACATAGTGACTATTATTGGACTCCTATTCTACAAGAGAGGAAGTAGAGGATCAGAGAGAGGAGGTAAGTTGCTAAAAGACAAAGCTGGGATTCAAACCCAACAGTTTCACTCCACAGCCTTCTCCCACTCATGACTAGATGGCCCCAGCTGAGGTGAAAGATGCCAGCCACCCCCCTGGAGGCCAGGCAGGACCAGAGGCTGGGGTTTCTGCCTTTGATGCCAGTCACATCATTCTCTGACTTCCCTGTCTTGCTTATCAACCCTACTCCACAGAGCTTGATGCTCCAATGGTCTAGACTTTGCCTAATCTCAAGAGGCATGGTGGGAATAAGGAAATAGCAATTTGGCTTTGGAATCCAACTCCTGCCCACCCCTGGCCCCATCACCATATGGACACACTCACGCCTCCTGGGTACCAACTGGAAAGATGAGAAACCAGGGAGATGGGTCCTGTGGGAACCCGAATGGGGGACTCCATGTGCACATAACATCCCCACTGGTGCCTTGCTCAGTCACCCTCATGCCGGCAGACCAGGAGCCCATACAATCACACAGGTAGATGAGTGCACTTGTGACTCCACAAGTACGTACATCCCCCCACTGACAGACACACCTCCGCCCACGTCACCCTGTGCTGAATTCCTGTGCTTGGTCAGAACCCCATTAGGAGGGGCGCCTGTGGGGCTCAGTCAGTTAAGTAGCTGCCTTCAGCTCAGGTCATGGTCCCAGGGTGGTGGGACCGAGCCCCACATCAGGCTTCCTGCTCATCGGGGAGCTTGCTTCTCCCCTGCCTGCCGTTCCCTCTGCTTGTGCTTGCTCTCCATCTCTCTTGCTCACTCTCTCTGTGTCAAATAAATAAATGAAAATCTTAAAAAAAAAAAAAAAAAAAAAAAAGAACCTCATTAGGGAGCATAGCCTAGCGGTCAAGTGCATACACTCTGGCTCCTGACTGCTAGGTCTGAATCCTGCTTCTGCAATGCACCAGCTGTGTGACTTCAGCCTGACTGCTAGGTCTGAATCCTGCTTCTGCAATGCACCAGCTGTGTGACTTCAGCCAGATCCTCTCTCCTTTGTGTGCCCCAATTTCCCCATCTGCAAATGGGAGTAATAAAAAGCACCTACTTTCTGAAAGCGTTGTCGGGAATCCTGCATATATTACACCTTTTGAACCGCCTGTAAGTGACGCGCTGTTCTTTCTCCAACAGGTCAGGTTCCTGAGAAGCAGACTCAGAGATGAAGATTAGGAAGCAGAACTTTATTAGGAGAGGTTGTGATGCATCTCCATGAAGGTCTCAGCCTCCCCACTGGAGGCTCTGAAGCTGAGATGACCCCTCAGAGCTGCCCCAAGCTGCCATGAGGGGGCTGAGGGTACATACCTGTGTTGAGCAGTCCAAGAATATGAGCTGCCCTGAGAAGGGGGCATGACCTCAGTGTGACAGCTCCCCTCATCTATGGGCAAGCTGCAGAGAGGGACTCTCTGTGAGCCATCAGGAACTGATGCCTCCTGCTGCTAGGGACATACATGCCTCTGCCCCAAAGGGGGACCAGGGCTGTTCACAAGCCACAGACAAGAGGGTCTCCTCTCCCCTCTTCTCATCACTGGACTCCAAAGGAGGACGCTGAAGACAGTGAATCAAGGAGCAGACCTCGACTTCCCCTGAGTTGGCTCAAACCAAACCGCTTTTGCCTCTGTATTCCACCGCCCTTTATTCAAAGTCAGGATCCCATTCAGCGAATCCTTGAATAGTAACAAACAGTGTGATGAACCAGTTCTACATCCTTCGAGTGGATTGATTCGTTTAACACAACACTATGAGGTTGATATGACACTGTTATCTGCACTTTATAGGGGAAGGCACTAAGACACAGAGAAGCTAGATAATTTGTCTCATGTCATAGAGTGTATGGTAGAACCAGAATTCAGAGAGTCTGGTTCCAGAATTCTGTCTTAATCAGGATGTTCCTGTGATTATTGGTTAGTGTTAACATGGATGGTGGATATCCATAGATGTTCCGTGGATGGACAGAACGGTAAGACAAATGGCTGAAGAGAAGGACTGACAAATGAATAGACAAATCAATGGATATATGAATGCATGAATGAATATAACGATGGATTGATGAATGGATGGGTGGATGGATGGATGGTTGGTTACCTACTGTCCTTCCTGGAATTTTCCATCCCACTAGTTGCCTCTCCAACCTTGACATCAGAACATCTGGATCCACACAAGCAAGAAACACAGCCCTGCCCTGAGCAAGGAAGACAGATCTAGATCCTCACCTCCTGGGGCTCTGACCTCCAGCCCAGAGATGATGGGACAATATGACAGAAGGGCAACATCAGAGGCCATGGCGGAATCCCAGGCTTGCTGGCTCTGTGGGCTGGGGACAGTCTTCCTCTCTGTCTCTCTCTCTCTCTTTGACACAGAGGCCTCATCTGTAAAATGCAGTGGCTGGAACTTCTAGGCCAGACTCCCTACAATTTTTTTTTTTAAGATTTTATTTATTTAACAGAGAGAAACACAGCGAGAGAGGGAACACAAGCAAGGGGAGTGAGAGAGGGCGAAGCAGGCTTCCCGCCAAACAGGGAGCCCGATGTGGGACTCGATCCCCAGTCTCCAGGATCATGACCCGAGCCGAAGGCAGTCGCCCAACCAACTGAGCCACCCAGGCGCCCCCTACAATTTTGTAAGTGGGAACTCAGACTAGTGTATTGTTATTTCTTACTTGAGGAGATCAGCTGATTCTAATTCACTTCTTCCAGACATCTCCTTCTCCACTGTCTCTTTTTGCGGTCTTTTCTTAAATGCACTCCTTCTTTCGGCATTTTCCTTTTCTTCATTCATCTCTTTTCTATTCATCTTAATAATTCACACTCCTAACGGCCGTGGCTGAACACGCACTGGGGCTGCCCGATTTCTTCCCTGCCTGGGCATGTGCGTGCTTAACTGCTATTCCTCCCTCCCCCCAACCCCCGCTTTTTTTTTTTTTTTTTGGCTTTCTTTCTTTTCTTTTTAATGATGGACAGGCAGCACCCAGCCCTGGAGGGGAGACACACAGCTGGAGCTGCGGTTGTGAGAGACTCTGAGTTTTGTTGGAACCCAGAAGCCCCACAGGAAGATTTTCTAAGACAAAGAATTTTGGAGCGCCTTCAGTCCTGACTCCCTGGATTAGCGCCCTGTAAGCAGACAATGGAGCATAGTGGGAAAATGTCCAGCAATCTGAGCTAGGCTACTTCTCTGGGCAGCTCACATCCCTCTTTTGCTTCAGTTTTTCTGTCTATAAAATAGAGTTTGGTCCATCTATAAATTCATGCAAAAGGAATCTGATGCTTGGTTCAAATCTCAGCCACACTACTTACCAGCTATGTGTCCTTGGCAAATATAGTTCCGTCTTTAAGCCTCGGTTTCTTCATCTGTAGAGTGGGGATGATGAGACCACCCACCTTTTAGGGTTGTGGTGAGAAGCAAATGAGATAATGCATGTAAAGTGCAAAGCACAAAGCAGAGGCTAAGCAGCTGGGGGGTCATTGCTGCAGTGTTAGGGCAGAAAGCGGAAAGCCACAACCAACAGGCAGAGAAATAGAGATTCTGGGTGTCCCCACTCAATCTCGCCCAGCTGAACTCTCCCCTTCCCATCTTTTCTCTCCCTGTAGAACATCTCTGCCTGTCAAACACTGGAGAAACAACTGGGTGATGCTTGTTAGGAGCTTGAAAAATAGGAGTGCTTGACTGGCTCTGTGAGTAGAGCACGTGTGACTCGATGGGAGTTGTGAGTTTGAGCCCCACATTGGGTGTAGAGATTACTGAAAAAAAAAAATTAGAGATTTTATTTATTTATTTGAGAGAGAGTGAGAGAAAGCATGAGATGAGAGAAAGTCAGAGGGAGAAGGAGACTCCTCGCTGAGCTAGGAGCCCCATGCAGGACTTGATCCCGGGTCTCCAGGATCATGACCTGAGATGAAGGCAGTCGCTTAACCAACTGAGCCACCCAGGCGCCCCTTAAAAATAAAATCTTAGGGGCGCCTGGGTGGCTCAGTTGGTTAAGCGACTGCCTTAGGCTCAGGTCATGATCCCGGAGACCTGGGATCTAGCCCCACATCGGGCTCCCTGCTCCGCGGGAAGCCTGCTTCTCCCTCTCTCACTCCCCCTGCTTGTGTTCCCTCTCTGGCTGTGTTTCTCTCTGTCAAATAAATAAAATCTTTTTTAAAAAAAATAAAATCTTAAAAAGAGAGAGCCTGAAGAATAGACATACCCTTTAGCCTAGTAACTCTACTGCTGAGATATGAGGACATTATTTGACGTAGAGGAAAAGATTAAGTATAAATCATACGTCTGAGTTGTTTATAATCACAAAAACTTGGAAACAACTTAGGGATCATTAAAAGGGGAATGTCTGAGTGAAGGGCTTTTTGTTTAAGACTGGGGTATTTTCTAACTCTTAAAATTATATTTGTGAATAGTTTATATTAACATGGAAAAGGATATAAAAATACACAAATGAATAAAAGGAAAACACAAATTTACATATATAGAAGGAATGGTGTAAAAAAAAAAGCAGAAACAAAATCAACTCCCCAAAGAAAACGCTGCAGGGAAGCATTCAAAGTTTAGACACTAAAATGTAAACAGTGGTTATTTCTGAATAGCAGGGTTTGAGTGGTATTTATTTTCTAACTTTTGTACAAATGCACCGTTTGTGTATATTTTCCATTATATATTTTTTAAAGTTAACAAAATATATTTAGAAATAAAACTAGAAGGAAATAAACCGAAATGTTAACAGTGCTTGCCTTTGGATGGTATAAAGGATTGTATTTTCTTTAATCAGTGCTGTTTCTTTAATGAACTTTGTGTTTATTCAGTGAAAATCATATTTTCCTCAATAAACATATGTTACAATTATATATAGCTAGGCTACATTTTTATTAGTTTTAAATTACAAACATCTGCTTACATTAAGAGAAAAATTCATTGAGTACACAAAAGTAAGGTGAAAAGTAAAGTTCTTGACCTCTCCTTACTCCTTAGTCTCCTTCCCCAAAAGTAACTGTTACCAGTTTTGTGTGTGTTCTTCCAGAAATCTTCAGTTTTCTGTGCACATACACTTAGGTATGATCATCCATTTATATATATACCATATATATATTATTGTGAATATATGTATTACAAATATAAATTATTCTGAAACTTGTTTTGTTATTCAATGTAGTATAAATTTGGGGTTATCTTTACATGTATGATATTCTCTTAAAATGACTACAAAATATTCTACTTTAATGTCACATGATAACTTATTTAATCCCCAACTGATGACCATCAAGTTTGATGGTGAACATCAACACTGTTGCTAGCTTATGCTTTTATAAATGCTGCTACAATGAACATATTTGTTTATGCTATTTACCTTTTCCCACCCTTGTGAGCATCTGTAGAACAGCACAGATGTGAAATTGTTGGGGCACAAGGGTTTGTGTATTTTTATATTTCAAGATAGTGCCATCCAATAACATGAATATATACAAGACACATGAAAAGACAAATGGGAAAAAAACCTCAACGTGTTAAGTTGTGCCAAAAGTGGGCAATATAACTAGGCAAAACAAACACACAAAAATAAAACTGAAAAGCCCGGAGTAGAAATAAAACTGTATCACAGATATTATGAAAAATAGTTCTTTTTTAATTACGAAAGGCAATGCACAGTCGTTGTCCCCAGCCAAAAATACAGAAATGTGTTCTAAAAAATGTTAATAATGTCCTTCTCCTTATCTCCGAATTCGGTCCCTGTAGTAAAACAACATTCAGGGCCCGGTGAGAATACTTCCAGACTTTTTTTTTTCCTAGAGCACCTTTTTTTTTACACGGGAAAAGAAAGAATGAATAAAAGACCTTTGGAGGAAAAACATTTTTTTTTAATGTCAGGCCTCCCCTTCCGCAGACCGCCGCTCCCTACCTCCCACTCCTGCCAATGCTGTGTGCCCTCTTTCCACCGCCAAACGTCTTGCGTCAAAGGAACCCACTTGGGGCCCTGCTCCCGGGAGGCACCTGCGCCTCTGCTTGGCCCGGGATCCGCAGACATCAAGGCCAGGCCCAGGAAGCGCCCGAGCCGGGCCGCGGCGAGCAGGCGCTCCCCAGCCGGCGGAGCGAGGGGCCCGGGCCCGGCAGGCGCGGGGCTCCCGGCGAGGCCTCCCTCGGACGAGGGTGGAGTCTGCGCCCGGGCCCCGCTCCCGCCCGCTTTCTCCAGGAGTAATTAAGAGTGAAATCCTCCTCCCCGTGACCCCGGTGCTCCTGGCCCGGGCTGATTTACACATGAAAGGTCTACCCAGGGCCTGGGCTTTCTCCTTTTCACATTCACAATGAGGCGCGGCCTATAAATAAAACCTCTTTGAGAAACAAGAGGCTTCAAAAATGTCTTTGTGTGTGTGTGTGTGTGTGTGTGTGTGTGTGTGTGTGTGTGTGTGCGCGCGCGCGCGCGTGTTTTAGAGACAGAAACAGGGGGACCCACAGGGTGAGGGAGAGTTTGGAAGAGCTAGAACGAGGAAGGAGAGGGACATCCCAGTAAGAACGGGTGTTTATTGAGTGCTTACTGTGTGCCCGGCATTGTCCCATCATCCCTGTGAGAGAGACTTGATGGTCCCTATTTTACAGATGGTGAAACTGAAGTTCAGGAAGGCGAGGACCTGCCCCCGGCTCCGCAGTGAATTAGGCGGTAAGCTTGGACCCAGGAAGTCGGATGAACTGCAAACGATGTTCTCTTTCTTCATCATGAGAGTGGTCCCAGCACCGTATGTTATTTGTCAAAACTCACAGGACTTTACAACTGAAAAGGGACAATTTTACTCTATGTGAAGCGACTGCAAAACCTGACTTCTAGGGGCGCCTGGGTGGCTCAGTTGGTTAAGCCTCTGACTTGGGCTCAGGTCATGTTCCCGGAGTTCCGGGAGCGAGCCCCACATCGGGCTCCCTGCTCGGCGGGAAGCCTGCTTCTCCCTCTCTCACTCCCCTTGCTTGTGTTCCCTCTCTGGCTGTGTTTCTCTCTGTCAAATAAATAAAATCTTTAAAAAACAAAACAAAACAAAAAAAACCCTGACTTCTAAATGATAGAATTAAAAAAAAAAATGAAAGAGTACGAAACCCCCAAAGACGCTAATGAGCTTTGAGTGGGTGTGGTCCCCTAGGCGTTTGGGGCCTCTAGCAGGGCTGTTTTCTTCATCCGCCTCTGTATCTTCCGACTCAGGGCCTGATACTGGAGAAATATTTGTTTGCTTTAATGAATGAATGAGCTAAATAATTTTCTTTGGACTCATTTCTTCATCCACAAAATGAGAAATTGCTGAAACACTAAGATGAACACCTCTCAATCAACTCACAGGTCACCTCCACCAGGAAGCCTTTCAGGATTCCCCTCCAACTCCTGAGCTGGATCAGGAGCCTGTTCTGGATTCTCACAGTGCCACGTTGTTTTCCCCGTGTCTGCACTGACCCTACTGTATAGTCTTTGCTTCTGTGTGTTCTTCATTTGAATATTCAAGTTCTCTGCAGTAGGGCCCTTGTCTGTTTTGCTCATATCTGTACTCTCAGGACCTGGCACACCTAGGTGAATACCCGATGAACTAATGATTTATCCTTAATCGTTCTCATCTGAGGTCCAAAACGGAATCATGCTGGTGTTGGCTGAAGCTGGGGGAGAGTCTGAAGCCGCAGAAGTGGGCCAGGGTATCTAACCACCTAGAAAGCAATCCTGCCATGACTCCTGCAGGAGATTCCTGCACAGGGCAGAGGGGTTGGGATGAGAAGAGCTGGACTCTGGGAGGCAGGTGGTTTGGAAGGTGGGGGCTGGCCCTGGGAGCTGCCTGCATCTGTTTGGGGCAGAGGGTTTCTTGGGACACATGGGGCACATGGATGTGGTCAGCTCCCAGCTCTTCTTAGCTGTCATTCAGCCTCACCAAGCCTCAGTCTCCACATCTGTGTAATGGGAGAGTATAATTATACCTACTTTAGGACGTTTATTAGAAAGGCAAATAGAGGGGCACCTGGGTGGCTCAGTCCTTAAGTGGCTGCCTCTGGTTCAGGTCATGATCCCAGGGTCCTGGGACCAAGCCTCGAATCCGGCTCCCCACTCTGCAGGAATCTTGCTTCTCCCTCTCCCCCTGCCCCTGCTTGTGTTCCTTCTCTTGCTTGTCTCTTTCTGTTAAGTAAATAAAATTAAAAAAAAAAAAAGGCAAAAGGGGGCGCCTGGGTGGCTCAGTTGGTTAGGCGACTGCCTTCGGCTCAGGTCATGATCCCGGAGACCCCGGATCGAACCCCACATCGGGCTCCGTGCTCGACGGGAAGCCTGCTTCTCCCTCTCTCACTCCCCCTGCTTGTATTCCCTCTCTGGCTGTGTTTCTCTCTGTCAAATAAATAAAATCTTAAAAAAAAAAAAAAGGCAAAAGGAGGGGCGCTTGATGGCTCAGTTGGTTGGGTGATGGCCTTGGCTTCTGGTCGTGATCCCGGAGACCCAAGATCAAGTCTCACTTCAGGCTCATGGCTCTGTGGGGGAGTCTGCTTCTTCCCTCTCATGCTCTTGTGCTCTCTCTCTCTCTCAAATAAATAAATAAAATCTTTAAAAAAAAAAGAAAGGCAAAAGGACATAATGAGGTCAGAGTACTTGCTATTGTATAGCTGCTCTCGGAGGTATTTAAAACCATCTCACATCTTTTCTTGTTTCTTTCAAATGTTTTTAGCCCTAATTAGAGCTGCCACTTGTGAATCCCTAACAATAATATCAACTCTACCTAATGTTTATTGGTCCCTGCCATGGGTCAGGCACTGTAATATGCATTTTACATGTATTATCTCACTTCATCTTTGCAATCTCCTTGTAAGGTAAGTTTGTTATCATTCTTACTTTCCAGAGAGGAAACAGACTCAGAGAGGTGCAGTGACTTGTGTAAGATCACACAGCCTTCA
Source organism: Spilogale gracilis (assembly GCA_004023965.1). Taxonomy (NCBI): domain Eukaryota; kingdom Metazoa; phylum Chordata; class Mammalia; order Carnivora; family Mephitidae; genus Spilogale; species Spilogale gracilis. Next base: position 6,916 of record PITA01024524.1, on the reverse strand, counting down.
AGTGATGAACCTGGGATAGGAAACATCTGTTCACTTGAGGGAGCACCAGAACCCCCTGGAGGGCTTGTGCAAACACGGATTGCTGGGCCCCAGCCGGGAATTTCTGATGCAGCAGGTCTGGGGTGGAGCTTGAGAATTTGCATTTCTAACAAGTTCCCAGGTGTTGTTGCTATGGCCGGCCAGTCCCCGGAGCGCACTTTGAGAACCACCGCCTAATACCAGGATCTCTCCACTGTCATTATCCCACTGCAGCATGTTATGTCACGTCCAGCCTGTCCTATTACAATGGGCTCAACTCAAAGGATTTCAAGTCTAGTACGTTCATCTAGCACTTGGCATATGTGTATATTCTTAATTAACTAAAAAAAACTTTCACCCATTTTAAAGGTGCAAAATAATAACTAAAAAATATAAGAAGAAAGGGCAGAATCCGCTTTGGTCTTGCAGACTAGTCAGAGAATGACTTTATATTATAGGAGGTGATACAGCAGAAGCTTTCTGGATTAACTAGCTCACTGGATTAAGAAGCCCCTGAAGCTGGCTCCCTGGATTAACCAACACTCATCTTCCCTGCTGCAAAACCCAGAACGGTGTCATGCCCACAGCAGCTGGAGGTCTCATTCCTAGTATGACCAGCACTAACTCTTCCTGATGACTTAGCGACGTGACTGTGCGCCTCCCAAGGGTCTGCTGGGTTGGTTCTTCAGTCAGTTATTCTTGTCCTTAAATCATGTCATTGTGTGCGACAGATTGATAACATGCAAGTTGGAAAAGAAAACTAATATTTCTATAAACTCAGCTGAATGCTCTGGAAAGACTCTTTAAAAGTTAGTTGGGGGCCGCCGGGGTGGCTCAGTTGGTTAGGCGACTGCCTTCGGCTCAGGTCATGATCCCGGAGATCCAGGATGGAGCCCCACATCAGGCTCCCTGCTCAGCGGAGGCCTGCTTCTCCCTCTCTCACTCCCCCTGCTTGTGTTCCCTCTCTAGCTTTGTTTCTTTCTGTCAAATAAATAAACAAAATCTTTTAAAAAAATAAATAAAAATAAAAAAATAAAAGTTAGTTGGTACGTGTCATTATACAATTGTTCAGACCTATGGAATGCACTACCCTTTTTTTTTTTTAAGATTTTTATTTATTTAGGGCGCCTGGGTGGCTCAGTTGGTTGAGCGACTGCCTTCGGCTCGGGTCATGATCCCGGAGACCCGGGATCGAGTCCCATATCTGGCTGCCTGCTCGGTGGGAAGCCTGCTTCTCCCTCTCTCACTCCCCCTGCTTGTGTTCCCTCTCTGGCTCTGTTTCTCTCTGTCAAATAAATAAAATCTTTAAAAAAAAAAAAAAAAAAAAAAAAAAAAAAAAAAAGATTTTTATTTATTTATTCATCAGAGCGAGAGAGAAAGAGCAAGCAAGCACAAGCAGGGGGAGCAGCAGGCCAAGGGAGAAGCAGGCTTCCCACGGAGCAGGGAGCCTGATATGGGGCTTGATCCTAGAAGTCTGGGATCATGACCTGAGCCAAAGGCAGACGCTTAACGACTGAGCCACCCAGGCGCCCCAGAACGCACTACTGTAAGAATGAAGCCTCATGTAAACCCCAGACTTTGGGGGCTATTGAGGTGTCAAAGTAGGTTCATCAGTTCCAACAAATGCCCTCCTCTGGTGGGGTTTGTTGATAGTGGGAGAGGCTATGTGTGGGCTGGGACTGCTAATGCCTGGTATCTCCTGCTAATAATTGCTGTGAATCCAAAACTTCTCTCCAAACCAAAATCAATAAGAAAGAAAGAAGAGAAAGAAGAAAAGAAGCAAAGCCCCAGCTTGACCCACTATGGTTACACAGAATGAGCAAAAAATAAACTGTTGTCATAAGCCACTGATTGAGGGAGAAGTTAGTTGGGTTAGGTGTGGTCTAGACAACAAGAGATGCTCTGATGGAGATGGTGGTGAAATTCTAAAAATCTGGACAACAATGGCCTTCAGATCTCTATCAACTTTTAAGAAGCTCAGGGGAGTGGTTCCTGTAAGGAGGATGTGGGAAAACTCCAACCAGCTGGCTCAGATCAGGCTCAAAGACAAGGCTTTGGACCTACATCAAAAGACTGGCGAATGAATATAGAATGAATGTATAGCAATAGATTTTTACATTAGAATAGAATATTTAAGGGTTGTAAGTATTATTTTTATCATTTCCTGTTTCAGTGGGCTTTTTCAATAAACTTACCAACCACTCATCTGATCAGATTACATAAAAGCTCCTACTACAGAATATTTTATTTAAAAAAAAGAGGAAGGGGTTGTGTAGTTCTTAATTCTTTATTGATTTCTATTTCATCTCTCTCCAGCCAGTAATATCTAATATTGGCACAACACTTTACAGTTTATAAAACACTTAAAAAAAATTTTTTTAATTTATTTGACAGAGAGAGAGATCACAAGAAGACAGAGAGGCAGGCAGAGAGAGAGAAGGAAGCAGGCTCCCTGCTAAGCACAGAGCCTGATGCTGCCTGGATCCTAGGACCCCGGGATCACAACCTGAGCCAAAGACAGAGGCTTTATAACTCACTGAGCCACCCAGGCGCCCTATAAAACACTTTCAAGTGTATTTATCTCTCACAACTACTCTGGGTGGCCAGCATTATTGCCCCCTTTCTACAGGCTGGAAAACGAGGTTTGGAGAAGGGAAATAAAGGCTTGGAGTAAAGCAGGGCTTTCAAACTCAGGCAAGAACTTAGACTTAATCGAGGTGCCTAACTTACCCCCAGGGCATTGTGTTAACAAAGGAATCAGAATACATACATGGAGACTTTTTTTTTTAAGATTTTATTTATTTATTTGACAGAGAGAAACAAGGCGAGAGAGGGAACACAAGCAGGGGGAGTGAGAGAGGGAGAAGCAGACTTCCCAAGGAGCAGGGAGCCCGATGTGGGACTTGATCCCGGGTCTCCGGGATCATGACCTGAGCCGAAGGCAGTCGCCCAACCAACTGAGCCACCCAGGTGCCCCAAGCATGGAGCTTTTAACAATTAAGGCCAAGAGGCCTTCGTGTGTGAGGTAGGGGTTAAGAAAGAGAAACTGTGTCTGCTTCACCTCTGGATCCCAGCCCATAGTAGGCCCTTGGGACATATTAAATGCTTGATTGAAGAAATGAAGAGTGAATAAACGAATGAAAAAACAAGTGAATGAAGAAACTTGGAGCACAGCCCCTTCTCTCTCTGGTCTCAGTCTCTCCAACCTTAACTTGAAGGTTAGGATTAGGATTCTCGGGGCTGTCTCTCTGTCAAATAAATTAAATCTTTTTTTAAAGATTTTATTTATTTATTTGACGGAGAGAAACACAGCTAGAGAGGAACACAAGCAGGAGGAGTGAGAGAGGGAGAAGCAGGCATCCCGCCAAGCAGGGACCCTGATTGGGGGGAGCAGGATCCTGGGACCCCAGGATCATGACCTGAGTAGAAGGCATTCATTTAAGGACTGAGCCACCCAGGCGCCCTATACATAAAATCTTAAAAAAAAAAAAAAAAAAAAAAAAAAGTTGTAATGATAACAACAACCATAATAATAGGATCCAGAACTTTTTGGACACCGACTCTAGGCCAGGCACTGGGCTAAGAGCTTTACCTCATTTCATCTCTCCAAAGCTCTATGATGCAGGTATTATTATTATTATTATTATTATTATTATTACCATCTCTGTTCTGCAGATGAAGACATTGAGGCTTAGAGAGACCAAATAAATCGCTCATGTTGCAAGTGAGGAAGTAGCATCCTTAGTTTCCAGTTTAGTGCTGTGGACATCAGAGCCTCAACACTCTCCCACCCCCTTTCATAAACCTATGACCTTCATGTGGCTGTTTCAAGGTCAAACTCAAATTGCTGTGTCTGGAGAAGGTATTATAAGGCTGGCAGCCATTCATTCATTCAAGCGTTCATTCAACCATCACGTATGAAGACCTCTTATGTGCTAGGCTCAGACTGGCTAATGGGGGTTCATGAAGATGATGGTTCCCGCCTTTAAGCATGCAATTGTTTATTGGATCATTCCTCTGATGCCCCTCATACCAGAATCACTGTGTGGACGGTTACAAGGCAGATTCTCAGGCCCTACTCCAGTCTCTGGAATCACTCTCTGAGGTTGGGGCCTAGGAATCTGCATCTTACAAGCTCCCCCAGGAGAATCCTAGATGCCAAGGTGTGAGAACACCTGGATGGAGGACCAGGTGACTTAGATACGCAAACAAGTGATCATTGCACACAGAAGTTTTCTATACGTTGCCAGGGAGGGCTTCTTGGAGGAGGTGATCTTTAAGATGAAATCTGAGGAGTGAGCAGGAATGAACAAGGCAAGAGGAAGGGAAGAGACACAACAATGAAGAACCTGGTCTCTGCCCTTAGGGAGGCCACAGTCAGAGGAACCGGGAGAGGAAGGTACAACCTAGGGAATGATGAGGCCAGCGGTTTGGGCGGCTGGCCTACCCTGAGGTATTAGGAAGACTTTGAGAAGAAGTGACCGCTTTCCATTGCTCTCTCAAATAGAAGCATCTGCTTCATCCCATCTTGGATGAAAAAAATGGGCGTGGAGGAGAATCCCGGCTGGGCCTAGGGGTGTTGTCTCCCAGGATTTAGAGGCTTCCCTTATCAGCCTAATGGTGGGCGGAAACTGATCATCCTCTAATTTGCATGCTGTTTTCACCTCCATTGTCAATGCTAAGCCTTTGTTTGTTTGAACTAAGGCCTTGGATCTGGAGGCCAGCCCGAAGCACCCAGCAGCAAATGGTGACATTTGAATAAGTGGAGGAGAATGCCTTTGTAAAGAGCCCCAGAGAACACCTGCTCCTTAGATCCACTCTATTACGGAGCAATTGTAGGAATGACCCTTGTGGTCCCATTGATAACTCATATTGATGTGGGTAGTAGGATTCTGGTGCTGGCTAGCCTGGAATAAAATCTACCCTTGGCAACTTTCAGTTACCTGTCCTTGGACACATGTTACTTGGCTTTCCAATGCTTCAATTCCCTCCTCTGGCAAAGGAGGCTAATAGTAATACCTACAATCTCCAAAGAGGTTTGTTTCTCTGTGTGTATGTGGGGGGTGTCCTTTGGATTTTGTTTTGCTATGTTTTTAAAGAATAGACTGAATTTTTCTATGGAATGGTTGGAAGAGTGCTTAACACACAGTAGGACCACAGAAAATGTTGGGCGTTAGTATTCAGGTGCCAGGAACAGTGCAAAGTGTTGGAGACAGAACAAAAGACAAATTAAATGCCTTCGCAGAACTCACACTCTAGGGGTCTCTGGGTGGCTCAGTTGGTTAAGTGTCTGCCTTGGGCTCAGGTCACTATCCCAGGGTCCTGGAGTCTCACATCTGGCTCCTTGCTCAGCAGGGAGACTGCTTCTTCCTCTGCCTGCCGCTCTTCTTGCTTATGCGCTTTCTCTCTCTCTCACTAGCAAATAAATAAATAAAATCTTTAAAATGAATAAAATAAAAATAAAAATAAATGATATTTGCATGGCACCTGGCTGGTGCAGTCAGAAAATCTTGTCACTCTTGATCTCGGAGAGTTTGAGACCCATGTTCAGGGTGTAGAGATTATTTCTTTTTTAAGATTGTATTTACTTATTTGAGAGAGAGACAGTGAATGAACATGAGAGCACAAGAAGGGGGAGCTTCAGAGGGAGAGGGAGAAGCAGGTTCCCCTCGGAGCGGGGAGACTGAGGGGCTTGATCCAGGACCCGGGGATCATGACCTGAGCCAAAGCAGATGCTTAACGACTGAGTCACTAGGTACCCTGGGTGTAGAGATTATTTAATAAATAAACTTAAAAAAATCTTTTGAAAAAACTATCCTTGAGGGGCGCCTGGGTGGCTCAGTTGGTTAGGCGACTGCCTTCGGCTCAGGTCATGATTCCGGAGACCCGGGATCAAGTCCCACATTGGGCTCCTTGCTCGGCGGGAAGCCTGCTTCTCCCTCTCTCACTCCCCCTGCTTGTGTTCCCTCTCTGGCTGTGTTTCTCTCTGTCAAATAAATAAAATCTTAAAAAACAAAAACAAAAACAAAAAACTATCCTTGCAATAAAGACAAGTATCCCCTTTTCATCTTTGGAGAAAGTGAGCAGGCAAGGTCTCTCATGGAAGGCTGATATGTAAGGGGAGGCACACCACATGACAAGCAGGGGAAGAGGGTTCCAGGCAGAGGGCCTAGCAGTTGCAATGGCCCTGAGGTGGGAATGACATTGGCTTGTTCAAGGGACAAAAAGGCAAAGAGCTGCAGTGGGACACAGGAAGTGATGAAGGCAAGATATGAACCTGGGTTCAGTCTGACCAGGAATTTCATCACAGGAATTTTCAGCAGGATTCAAGTTCTCAAACCTGAATGGAGACCTAGAGTCTGATTGAAGTATGGGAGTGGCCTTCATCACGGATGAGGTTTAAATAGATCTCCTCTCCATCAGGGTCATTTGTGCCAATGTCTGCCAACTTCAACACAGATAAGGCATAATGTCAGGACCAATGCTATGTGCATTTCCGGGGAGCTCATGGGGCCTAGGAATTAAGGAGAGGAACTGACCATGGGCTGGCCAGGCTCCCTTCCACCCCTGCAAAGTCTACAAATAGAAACAAGGTTATAGGTGCCTTTTAAATCAAATAATAGCTCTATAGGGTTGGCCCACAGGGGACTTTTACTTCTAATTTATTTCTGCCTGAAGTTTTTACAGCAGGCATATTTTCTTTTGTCATTAGAAGAACAAGAGGGGCCCCTGGGTGGCTCACTTGGTTAAGCAACTGCCTTCGGCTCAGGTCATGATCCAGGAGTCCCAGGATCGAGTCCCGCATCGGACTCCCTGCTCTGCGGGAGACCTGCTTCTCCCTCTCACACTCCCCCTGCTTGTGTTCCCTCTCTCGCTGTGTTTCTCTCTGTCAAATAAA
>PITA01024523.1:0-25000 GCA_004023965.1 Spilogale gracilis | reverse complement strand
CAGAAGTATGCTTTCCTGGTTCATTCAAAGGAATGAGCATTTACTGAGCATTTATTTAAGCAAAAAGTGTTTCACATTTTTCATGGATTTTTTGAAGGATGCAGGATAAACACAAATAACTGTATCACTTGGAAGACTGATAATGGCCACCAGAGTGATTCAATGCTACAGTGATTCTGAGAACAGGAAGGTCACCCTTGCTTGGGATGGATGATGAAATAAGAAAAGCCTAAGAGATGGCTTCTGAGAAGATTGCTAAAGAATGGCTAGGATTTCAACAGGCTGGCAAGGGATTTCAGAGAACCAAAACGGCACATGAGCACTGGAAGTGAATCACTTTATATGTGAAGAAAGTGAAAGTTAGACAAATGCAGCTAGTCAGTGGCAAGAAGAACATTAAGAGAGTCCAGAAACCTCAAGGAAGCCCATTCAGCACCTTCTGCTTGCAGTTCCGCATTCCTTCTAGATTTACAAGATAGAGATCTGAACTGTTGGACCTTTCAGGTACAGGCTGTCAAGGCTATCATGTCTTATATCCCCTTCTACTCCACTGCTCTCATTCCTTCATCCATTAACCCCCTATCATTCATCTGTCTCCCTCTAGTCTGAATCCCATAATCCTATGTCCATTCCTTTTCATCCTTCTCCATCTTCTTCCTTACTGGGTCACACAGAACTTCCAGTCTTCTCCTTCTCTGAATGAGTCCTTCACCCCCTTTCTCTACTTGAAATTTTGTTCTTTATAGCTCATGAACTTGAGAGCCTAATTATTGTCCCCTAGCTTCCAGTGTGACTTTCAAAGCTTTTATTTGCCTTCTCATCTTTAAAATATGCAGCTCCTTTGAAGCCCATATCATCAGACTACAATTCACTCACTTCCACCTGCTTATAGATCACATAAGACAATTTCCTGATGACTTTTTCCCCAGCCTTTCACCCTTCATGTCCTCACTAAGTTCTATGTCCAGAAAATCACTCAGGTGCAAACTCTTTTAATTACTATCACTCATCCATCCGTCTCCCTTCACAGTTCCATGTCTATCTTTTCAATCTTATCTGTGTCCTCATCTCAGCCACTCCAATCAAGCTTTTGATTCTTCTATTTTCTTGTCTGGGTTCCAAATAAACTACTGTTGCCTAATCCAATGGAAACATCTGTGTCCTAATCCTATTCAACCAGGTAGCAACATTTAGCATTATTTACCACTGCCTACTTTCTGAAACACTTTCCTCTCTTGGCCTGAGTGTCACCCATTTTTCTACTTTTCTTCTTCTTTTTTTTTTTTTTTAAAGATTTTATTTATTTATTTGATAGAGAGAAACACAGCGAGAGAGGGAACACAAGCAGGGGGAGTGAGAGAGGGAGAAGCAGGCTTCCTGCCAAGCAGGGAGCCCGATGTGGGGCTCGATCCCAGGTCTCCGGGATCATGACCTGAGCTGAAGGCAGTCGCTTAACCAACCGAGCCACCCAGGCGCCCCTCTACTTTTCTTCTTAACCTCACTGGCCCATTTATCTTTTTTTTTCTTTTTCCCTTTAAAGCTCCTCTTTTTCTAACCAATCTGAATTTTGAGTGGTTTAGAATTCTCTCCTTTTCTCTACCTACATTTATTTCCCAGGTGATCTCACCTGAGACAAGTTCCAGTCTCTACCACCAGCAAAGTATAGACCCCTGACTAGGTTTCACAGACTTTAAAGAGAAAAGCAAGGATGATTCCAGGCAGAAATTAGGTTGCACTTAACCCGGTGTACTCCCCACCAAACCAGAGAGGGTTCCAAGGTTACAGCCTTGAGGTTCAGTCACATACTCACTTCTCCCCAGGTGGTAGTCTTTCCCCCAAGAGAGAGCATCACACAGGCTTATTTATTTTACAGCCACTGTCTTTCTCTGAAGCTCTTGAATTTCCTCTTTTAATTTACTTTTATTTTTATTTTTTTACTATGTTAGTCACCATAGAGTATATCATTAGTTTTTGATGCAGTGTTCCATGATTCATTGTTTGTGTATATCACTTAGTGCTCCATGCAATCTATACCTTCTTAATAGCCATCACTAGGCTCACCCATCTCCCCATCCCTCTCCCTTCTAAAACTCTCCATTTGTTTCCCAGAGTCCATAGTCTCTCATGGTTCATCTCCCACTCCAATATCTCCCCCTTCATTTTACCTTCTAATGAATTTCCTCTTGCTTCTTTTCCTGAGTCCACTTCCTGTCACAGAATATTCCAGAATGAAGCCAACACAACCACCTCTCATTTATCCTGATCCTCTTACTTTGCATCCAGGATTTTTTCCACCATGTCAGGCTGCCCCTCAGTCCCTTACTTATAGATAAGTCTCATTTTATGCTACCCTGCATATGTCTTTTGCGTGAGATTGTTATCCTCCATCTATGCCACCATGCCCCACCAAAAATAATTGAGCACCTACCTATATAGCTCTATAAAATACTAGCAGGCAATTCACTGTGGCACAGAAAAGCTTATTTTTCCAAACAAGTAAGACAAAAAGCTTAGCTTAAAAATAATAAACATATACTCATGCATAGTAACAACATCAAAAATAAATAGATGTTTTCTATTGTTTTCCTTTGGAACAATTTCTTACTATGTCATATTTCAGAACAAAAGCTAGTTTCCATAGGAAAGGAAAACAGATTAAGTCAAATAATGAAGAAAAGAGTAAGGTGCACAAGGTTTAGATTTGAAATCTTAGGTGGGGGGCACCTGGGTGGCTCAGTTGGTTAAGCGACTGCCTTCGGCTCAGGTCATAATCCCGGAGCCTCGGGATCGAGTCCCACATCGGGCTCCCTGCTCGGCGGGGAGTCTGCTTCTCCCTCTCTCACTGCTTGTGTTCCCTCTCTGGCTGTATTTCTCTCTGCCAAATAAATAAAATCTTAAAAAAAAGAAAAAAGAAAGAAAGAAATCTTAGGTGGTTTTTCCAAAGACACTGATCTTTGCTGGCATTTTACTACTTTTAATCCTGGGCATGAAATTCAAATTTCTATGGAGACCAAACCATATATCTACTTAAAAAAAAACCACAATACATTGGTCCCTTCCAGGTGTGACTGTTAGATAAATTTCTTCTGTAACTCTTTGAGTGTAATGTATCTCTTTCTCTGGATTTTTAAAATTGGTTGGATTGCAAACTGTCAGGGAAGAGTCAAGTGACAACTAAAGCAAAATAAGATATGAAGAAAGATGTGCTTCTCAAAGCATATTCCACTGCCAGTGCATTGGTTAGTAATGATGTTTATGACAAAGTCTATACTTTTGTTTGGGTTACGAATCATTCATTTATGACCTTTAATAAGAACCAGACATTGCCTCATTACTGTCTCATCTAAGAACTATGTCTGGCAATGATTCTGGTACGGTCTATTTTTTCCCATTAGTGTGGCATGTGTGTTAAAAATTAACAGTAGGATTATTAGGTGACCTGTTGAGGCCAGTGTTTCTAGGACTATATATCTATGTCTAGCAAGTATTAATTTATTTTTATCAGAAATTTACACACTCCATAAGAAGAATTACTGAAGCAGTCAGATTCCTGAGCCTTGCTGACCACCATTAATCTTGGTACATAGGAAGGAATCACAAAGCAACTGTATTCCAATATTGGTTACCTTAACTCTTGGAGGATATAGACACAGATTATCTAATAGCACATTCATTTGTTACTTGATCTTGGTCTTTAAGGTATATTCTTGAACTATTAGTGATTAGTGAACTATTAATAGGACAGGAATGATCCTGAGTGGCCTAAATATTTTGGAGCCAGGCAGACCTGCATTTCAATCTCAGCTCTACCTTGTACCAGCTATGCGACTTTAGGCAAATTGATTTCTCCCTTAGCTTCAGTATGTTCTGAATATCAGAGTGCTAACATGTAACCTTAACAAAACTATAGTTTGGATTTAATGATATAAATGTAGATACAGTATCTGGTTCCCAATAAATGTTAGTTTCTTTCCCTTGAAGAATTTTACATTGAGAATCAATGGCTGACTCCATCATATCACAATTGCTAACTGATTTGCTTAGGTATTCCTAGAGTATTTGCCTATATGCTGCCTCTGCAGACAAAAAGATTTTTAGAGCTTTAGAGTTCAATATAAAACCATCTGATGACTTCCATCCAATGGCCCATTTCATGAATAGAACTCATCACTTATAAATGCTATTGAGCTAAAATAATAAAAACATGAAGCCTTTATGAAAGAAAATAATACCTGTGGTACCTGCTAGATTTTTTTAAAACTAAATTTAGTCAATTTGTAATACCCATTGAGTTCACTAAAGTATATGCTTCAGAGCAAAGAGAAGGAAGTAGTTATCTCAAATGAAAACAAAACAATGATGTTGAAAATGCAGGCAGACGAAAATAGGATGAGATCAGAGCAAACAAAAATTCTATCAAAATGTTGCTCTGACTTCACTGATAAGTATGTGGTAAATGCCACACTAGTCAAAACAATGATATTTCTGACTCAGGCCCCCAAATAGAGAAGTGCAAACTAAATTAGGTTACATTCATACAACAAAGTTGTATTCAACCAGCAAAAATGATGTTGAAGAATAACATTCAATCTATTTTTAGAAGGTTATTTAATAACATGGAAATATGTTAATGATTGATGTAAAAAAGGAAGCTATGAAAGAGTATGGGTAGCATTCTTCTATTAAAGAAGAAAAGCATGGAGGGATGAATGGATGGATGGATGGATGGATGGATGGATGGAAGGAAGGAAGGAAGGAAGGAAGGAAAAAAAGCAAGGAAAGGAGGGAGGGAGGGAAAGGAAGGAAGAAAAGAAAGAAGGGAAGAAAGCAGGAAGGAAGGAAAAAGGGAAGGAAGGATAAAACACCAATATATTAATAGTAGTTTACTCTGGATAATGGAAATTTGAGCAACTTTTTATTTTTTCTAGCTTTATTGAAATATATTTGACATATAACTGTGTAAGTTTAAGGTATGTAACATGAGTTTATATACAAATACATTAAAAAATGATTAGCACAAAAAGGTTAGTTAGCATATCCATCACCTCACATGTTTGTGTGTGTGTGTGTGTGCGCGCACATGTACGTGTATTGGTGAGAATGTTTAAGATCGACTCTCTTACCAATTCCCAAATATACAATACAGTATTACCTATAGTATACCTATACTGTACATTAGATCCTCAGAAGGACAAAAAAAGAGGGGTAAATTAGCTCCTTTTATTCCGGTTTCATCTACTCTGGTTCCTCTAGGGAATAAGCTTCCCACCACCATTCACGGAAAGACATCCAGCCTCTCACGCTTATTATTGAATTTACATTGAACTCTCAGTCCTCATGGTCTTTAACACACAAGAGTCTTCTTGGTCTTTGTAGGCTCACCTAGAACTTCTAGATAACCTCTCCCAAGACCATCTCTGCCTCTGACCAATCTTCAGCATGAGGTTTTCTTAAGTTCCTTTCCAGGTAACATACCAACCAGATGAGCTGGCCTCAGATACTTCCCTCTTTTCTCTGTATAATGCCATAATGAGGAAGCCCCTCCATACCACAAACACACAGTTTCTTACCAGGCCTTGCTTCAGAGATCAATGGCTAAAACTGACAGGATTTAATCATATTTTGGCTTGTTAAAGAGGAGCTATTTCTAATAATTAGACATGTGAATTAAAGTACCGGTGCTTCATGGTAGAATGAAGACACACATCCCAGCACTATGAATGTTGCATAGTGGAATCATCATTATGGGATAATGCAGGTAGCACAAGCTTCTGAAATAAATACCAAAATTTTAGTAGCTTTAAACAATATAATATTATGTCTCACTCTTGTATTAAGCAATGAGAATGTTTCTGGTTGACTGGTAGCCTTCCTGCCTATGGTGATTCAAGGCCCCAGCTTCCCTCTCTTTCTTGTGCCTCCACTATCCTCAGAAACATAGAGATGTGTTGGTATGTTTGTCTGTTTAATCCAGCCAGAAGACAGAAGAAAAATAAGATGCTCCTTGACCACCTCAGGCAATAAGTTATGTGTGCCAGATTCCAAAAGTGAGAGCTAGTCATATACCACCACTGAAGTATAAGGGGAATTGGGAAATGCAGTCATGGGCCACTGCCAAGAAGCCACTGCCCAGTAACTACTCCTATGGAAGAGGAGTGCAAATCTTTGGCAAAGAGCCCATCGGTGCTACTACCATTGGATAATACAATAGATGGGATTTAAGTACTGTTTTAAGTCTAATTTGTATGACCCTCAACTTTCATAAAGGTTCAGCACAAGAAATATCCACTTATATTTAACTGCAAACTCCTCAAATTCCTAGAGTCTGAACGTATTGATCATAAGTTCTTGTAATGGGCTCTAAGGACTTGGAGGACAAGAACTGACTATTCTGAACTTTGTATGCCCCAAATCTTGCACTCTCTCCTGCATGTAAAAGCTTTCCAAGAGTGTTTGTTGAGTAAATGAATGCAGCATTATGTTATCCAGGATTCCTTATACAAAATGAACCAGAATTCAACCTTGAGTTCAGTGTCAGGTATGTTTGTTTCTCAAGATAAATTTCAATGTCTGTCTGCTCCCACCATATTAAGCTAGTGATGGTTCTGTGAGCATGTAATATTGTGGTTCTTCACACATTTGTGGATACAGCCTTCTCTGCCTGGATTACTCTATCCCCATCTGGAAAATGACCCCCTCCCTCAAAATTTGGCTCAAGAATGACCACCTCTTCTCCACACAATCTTACCCAATTCTCTCTGCAGACGTAAGTACTTCTTTCCCTGTGAGTCCATTATACCCATAATAATTCTTATCCTAATTTCTGATAATTATCTGCTTATTATTTGTCACTCCATTAGATTATAAAACACTTAAAGGTAAGAACCATGGCAGTTTATCCTTATGTTATCAATATATTGGGTACTTTCAGAGCAGCTCAACTAATATTTTTTAATTTATAAATTGTCATTGCTTTAATGTATTCCATGTACAAATAAAAAACATACTGGTACTTGAAGAATAATATGCCTTCCTCTCTCACTTCTTTTCCCTCAAACAGCCAGTGAAACAAATCAGAGTAGATAATGACAGCAGATAATCCTCAATGTCATATTTAATTTGGAAAGCCTCTAATTCTATTCATAATACTTATATCTCTAAACACAATAATACATTCTTTGTTACATTACACTGCAGTTTCATACAGACTAATTCCTAACTGGATATTACCCAGTATTTTGTCCATGTGATAATCACTTCAGCAGAAATGTTTTTTGTATTTTGTATTTGTAATGCAATATTTATATTGCATATTTAAAGCTCAAACGCTCACTTGCCTTCAAACTGAAATCTTTAACTTCTCAGATATTATATGAGAAGGTAGGTGGAAAAAAAACCAAACAACTGAATTCCTGTGGGGTCCTTGAGGCTTTATACATACTTTATTTACCAAAATCTTACACCAACCTAGTGAGAGATAGCATTATTATCAACGTTTAGATATGAGCAATCTAAGGCTTAGAAAGTATAAAACAATGTTAGAGCCAAGATTCAAATTCAGATGCATCAGGCTCTGTGGCAGGCTCAATAATGATCCCCCAAGATGTCCATAATCGCATCCCCAGAACCTGTGAATATTATCTTATATGGCAAAATCAACTTACCAGATGTGATTAAGGATCTTGAGATAAGGAGAATATTCTGGATTATCTGGGTGGCCCTACATCTAATAACAGAGTCTTTGTAGGAGGAAAGAAGAGAAATTTTGACTACAGTAGAGGAGAAGGCAGTGTGACCATGAAAACAGAGATCAGAGTGATTCATTCAAGGACTGCTGGGGTGCTGGAAGTGGAAGAGGCAAGGAACAGATTCTCCCCTGTAATCTCTAGAAAGAACCCAGTCCTGTTGACCCCTAGATGTTAGCCTCTTAAGACCTCCTTTGGACTTTGACTTCCAGAATGCAGGAAAATAAATTTGCTTTGTTTTAGGTTTGGGGATTTTGTTGTGGCAGCAACCGAGAACTAATACAGTCTCCAAACTTAAAACCTATATAAATCAATTCAGCACAACAAATACTCAGTGCATTCTTAAGACCAAATCTGGCAAAACCACTCCATCAAGAAAAGCCAACAACTGGAGCCATGTCAGACCAGATAGGGAAGTTCCAAATATGAACCCTCCAAGAATACTTGAGCCATCATTATGACTATTCCAAAGTAAAATCTGGAATTCTTTAACCAAGTGCTCCAGGAGATATTCCCAGCTGAGAGGAAGAAACAGTGTGATGGCCAGTCTCTCAGGTAGCCAAGCCATAAAACCTGCAGAACTAAATAAAAATTTTGAACTGAACCCATAAGCCTGAGGTGGCCAACACAAGCCTCACTAGAACTAGTTGTACTTCCAGTAGCAAAACACTTTTAAACAAGGGCTATATTACATCTCCAACTCTTGGGGCAAAGCCTTGCAGATGTCCTACAGTAGCCCAGGACTGGAAATTACCAGAAAATGAGTAACTCAGAAAAAAAGCTTGCAAACTCTGTGCCTAGCCCAGATGGAAAAACAAGCCACTAGCTTTAATGCAGTACAAACTCCAGACCTCATGCCAGCAATAGCCTCCTCCAGGATTACATTTGGCATAAAAATGGAATTATAGTAGTTTGAATTACACATACTTTCCAATGCAAAATAAGTATTACCATGAACTGAAAGAAAGTTTGTTTATATATTTTGTTGTTCATTGAGACAATTCTCACTGGCTCTTGAGGCTGCTGTCCAGTGTTACCCTCTCAGGGGAAGTGACTCGAGCAGGAAACCACCACTACGGCCAAAAGACAAGCGACCCTTCTGAATAAAATTAGCTTTTGTTTTCCTGCCCCTTTGGATGTTGATGGATATTTCTGCATGAAAAATTTTCAGTTTTAGTCTTCTGAAATATTCAAAAAGGCAAAGCTCAGAGGTATAAACAATAAGGTGGTCTGTGGTAAGTTTTTCTGACTAAGGAAAAAACATAAACATAATGAGAACTGTGATGGAAATCTAAAGGAATTTTAACAGTAAAGTTTTAAAGTAGTAAGAATATTTTCTAGAAATCCTTAATGAATAATCTATTCTCAAATTTTAAAATTCTATTTATTCTTTCATCTGTCTCCCTCAATTTCTGATATGCTGGGTATGAGAATTGCCAAGTCCCATAAACTGTACATAAAACTGTTTTAAAATGATCTTGATTACTTCAGATCAACTGTATCAGAAAATGTCTCCTTAACACTGGTTAAAATCAAATCAATAGGTAGTAATTGAACATCAGTGATCCATGAATTGCTGTGGGAGATATGGCGGTCAAAGTCAGTGTCCTCTTAGGGCTACTGAGGAGAAAGAACATAAGTATGTAAACTATGAAATGACAAAGTTAAGTATCAGGTAAAAATAGAAAGCCATCACAATGTATACATGGGTAGACAACACATGATTCATGAGGGGTTAAGGAGAAGGAAATCATACTAAAACAGCAAAGCTAGGAGACTAGGATCAGTTGTTTCTATCATGTTATGGTATGGCTAAATCATACTGAGTAACTGGTGTGATGGAGAGGGACACAGACACTGGAGTCATATAGACCAGGTTTTATACCCCAGCTCCGCAACTTGCCAGGCATCAGATCTGGGCAATTACTTAAACACTCTGAGCCTACTTATCTTCCTCTGTAAAATGTGGATCAACCCTACCTCCCAAGATTGTACTGAGGTTAAAGTGAGAATGTATATAAAGTTCTCAGCAGATAGTAGATGCTCAAAAATATTAAAACCTTTCCTAGGGCAGGAGTTGTTTAAGACTCAACAAAATTTTTTTTCTGAAACTGTCATAACACCGTATTATTTTCCTAAATATATACATTTTATTTCAGAAGTCTCCGCACAGGTAGTGTCATGAGCTTTTGTTATTGTCCAGTAAGGTATGGGATTACAGATTCTCATCATGGACACCACAAAGAAAATGATTTTCCCTTTAGAAACTCAATTCCATGGAGGCGTGGCTGGCTCAGTCAGTAGAGCATATGACTCTGGATCTCAGAGTTGTGAGTGTGATCCCCACACTGGGCATGGAGCCTACTTTAAAAAATAAATAAAATGAATCTTTTTTTTTTCTTAAAGACAGGAACATTTTAATTCCTGCCATTGCCACAGGACACAGAGAAGCTACATATTTCCTCAATTCAATGACGCACATTTTCTACATATTAATACTTCTGAAACAGGAACATGGTTTATAAATGACATCCAAGGAAATAGCCTTTTAAATTAAATGTTACTATTAATATAGTAGTTTGTTTTACAATAAATGACATCTTGACCTGGAGGAAATACAGTCATGGTATTAGAAAATATAGAGCTTCCATGGAAAATAAAGGTGAGCTCAAGTTTAGAGGCAAAACCACGGACTTAATGCCATAAAACTGTATGCTTAAAAATTGTTAAAGAATAATTTTTTGTTTTATATATATTACTATAAAAATAATTTTAAGACGCAGAATATGCAACCATCTCCTGGATTAAGAAGTCATTACTGTGCAATGGAAGCGGCACTGTATGCGGCATATTACAAAAGAACAAATCCTTCCACAGAAACTAACTAGTTATCTGCTCTCCAAGCCTATTCTTTGAGGAAAAGCCTATGCATAGCCTAAGACATCTCTACAATTAGTCACCCATGCTCTATAGCAGCCCATGGTGGCTCCCACACAGATGGACCTGGAATAAAAACCCAGAGGAGATGATGGTGAATAATCATCTCTTAGTTTTACTAATCAAGGTTCACTTAGTGCAGAAGACCTAGAGAATGATATTAGAACCCCCCCCCCCATGGATTCTTCAAAGTGCTTTAGGTGCTTTGTGAATGGTTCTCTGGAGCAGAATCAATCAGGGCAACAGGTGACTTCTCCTAGAAAGACAGTTCACTGCATTCTGCTGTTGTTTCCAAAAAGTGATACAGATCCTTGTAGTTCAGTACTTCACAATTGTAGCTGCTGGTTCAGAAGAGATCCAAACAAGTGGCTCATCTCTCCACACCTCACATGGTATATGCTACCATATGAAATGTCCAGGACTGGGCATTGCTTAGAAAACTTGGCCTAATGGCCAAGCCAGTCTTGCAAAGGAAAATTTTGTTGTTGAATGCACACACAGCCTCCAGTCCTGACTCCTACTTTGTTCACAAAACATTGGACAAGCACCAGCATAGCTGGGGAGGAGGTTGAGTGACATCCACAGACATCCACAATGCATACCCTCTTGTGGAGAGTCACCTACTTTGATCAGTACTCTTACAAGGCATATCCTAGAGCCCAGTGCAAGAGATCACCTACTGGACTCTTCCCAAACCTCCTTGCCATTAGTGTTTGAGACTTTTTTCCTTCCAGGCAAAATGGAACACAAGATGGATTGTTCAGAATGCTGCCCATTGGGAGGATTTCCCTCCTCCTCCAACCTCCAAAGCAGATGGCTCTGCTGGTACCTCAGAAGTCAACATCCAATGGGTGACAGCAGAGCCATCTGTAAACCAGACTCAAGCTTTTCCCCTTTGCCTGAATGAAGACAACATCCCATGAAACCACTGGTGTGGGTTCTACAAGCATAATGGCAAAACCATTAAAGCAATGGAAATGCCCAGAAACGGGGGTTGGTTAAATAAAGCAAGGTATATAGAATGAAATAATATGCATCCACTTTAAATGATGCTATGAATATTCAATAAGATATTTTTTAGCTGAAAAGATTGGTTGCTATAAGATTGTGAACATACACATTAGGAAACAGTGATTATCTCTGACATGCAAAATTATGAGGCGTTACTTTTCTTTTTTCTGCTTATTTTAAATTGCATACTATGAATATGTATTAGTTTTGTAATGTACCTTTAAAATAAAAATATTTGGTAGACAAAACATCCCCAACCTTCCTGACAAGAAGCATGTTTTCAGTATCTCTGAAGAGTGATGCTATAGAGAGTATAATAAGCAGGTGGGGAAGCCATCTTCTGCAGAAAACTGCTTAAAGTTATTTTTCAAGAGATCCAAGGCATCCAAAAGGGACTTTCTAAATTTCTAGATAACCAATTCAGTCCTTAATAAAATGTTTAATTCTAGCTGCCTAATACATTTTTGATACCATAAAAGCATATTTTATATCATATTCTCTTCTGTAATCAATATATATGCTACACTCACATCTATTTTATTAGGATAAAATATATTTACTTATTTGAATACCATGTGTTTGCTTTTATAACATACTTTTTTTTCCAGATGTTATTTATTTGACAGAGAGAGCACACGCAGGGAGAGCAGAAGAGGAGAAGCAGGCTCCCCATTGAGCAGGGAGCCTGATGCAGGCCTTGATTCCAGGACCCCGTGATCATGACCTGAGCCAAAGGCAGTAGTAGCTAAACCAACTGAGCCACCCAGAGGCCCCTATAACATATTATTGACCATACCAATAACTCATTTGTTTCAAGTTCAATTCTAATATTGTTTCTATAGAGAAAATACAATCTACTCCATATTGATCTACTTTATTATAGTGTCTAAAATGTGCTACAGAGGAAACTACCCAAATAAAAATATGCAAAGGACTTTCTTTGGCTAGAGCCATAAACTCTCCTTCATACTCCTATATGAAAGTATTACCTGCAATTCTTTTACTGTGCCCAGTTTAGGTGGCCTCTCCAACAAGTTGATGGCAAATACATAGGCCCACATTAATGCATTTACAAAGTTCATCTTTGTCATTTGGGCCAGAGACTAAAAAGAATATGGTGCAGATTCTAAAAATATTTTCTTCCAAAGTGTTATTTTTGTATTTGATTCACAGCCTTAAGTATCACTCACAGATATACATTTAGTTTCTTTGGGGAAGTGTTGAGGTTATGCATTTAAAGAGAATGGCAACATCAGAGGAAATGGCATGCAATTTAGTCAAGGTATTTGTTTTCTTCCACATTATTAATGGCTATTTCTCTCCTACCCGTGAGTACAGACACTGATGCTGAGAGGAGTGTTTTTCACAGCCTTCTATGTGACGACTCCCCATCTAGGGGCCAGAGATTGATATATATTCCATTCCCATGTCTAGAAAGAAGAAGAAGAAAAAGAAATGATTATCATTCCAATCAAATGAAACTTTAAGTGAAATGGTATAAAAATAATTACCTAATTTCTTTCCTATAATATGAAACATTTTATTTGACCCACAGTACAGTGGGATGCAGGTTTCTTACATTTCTAGAAGGCTACCTCTAGTTCCATTCATCCATATGCTATTACCATGATTCTCCCTCCCAGCATTCTCTCTTTCATTCACACACAGAACCCTCACTGATTATAGAGACTAATCTACTAGAAACTTTAGGAGGGTCTTCTGCCTCACAAAATCTCCCTCACTGCTCGGAAATTATATCCTTAGAAATTCATTCTGGGGAGTCTCGAAGGCTCCTTTTCAGTCTTCAACAATCTCACCAAAAAAAGAGTAAATCCTGTTCCCTAAAACTACTCACACCTTGAGGGTGTGAGGATGGGCTGCAGTTTTGGGGGAAAGAGCCCAGGGAAGGAAAGAAAGAGAATAGGCAGGAGCAGAAATCTTAACTGGAGGACAGACTGCATCTGACTTCAAATACAAAAGAATTTCTACAAGCTACAGAGTTTTTCTACTGCCGTTGAAGACTCCTTTCTTTGTGTTCACGTTTAAAACAAATTGATGGCAAATAAAAATACCAAAGTTGTAAACTACACCACACTAGAGTCAGAAGAAAAACAGGAAAAGTTAAACACTTCAGTGGAGGGCAGGAGGCAAGAATGAGTTCTGCTGTACTGAACTCTGGCCAGGGTGTTTTGTTTTGATTGTTCTCCACACTTCCTTCCCTAGTTGCACCATATCCCTTACGCTTAAAGCAGAAATTTCTGATTAGAATGTTGCAGCACCTAAAAGGCCAAAAGAAGGGCCTTGAAGATTAGCCATCTCAATCATTGAACCATGAAGCGATCACCACAGCCCTGTGCCCCCAAAGCCCAGAAAGGCTCTCATTCTGGGAAGGAGGCACCACCAGGGAAGAAACAACACTCCACCCTTCTTCCCGCAAACCAGTCAGAGACTCTTTCCAGGCTAGTGTTGGGCAGATCTGGGAGGGAAAGGATCTGATGATCTGTGCCTTTCCATCCTCTCCTTCACTGCCCCTTTCCTGGAATCTCTCAAAACCCACATCCCACATTCACAGTCTACCAACAGCGTCTCCATGAACTAGTACTGTCTCACTTTACCCTGAGATGTTCAACACTGGGGAAATGTCTTAAGAAAACCTCACTCAGAACTGCAGTTGGAAAACCATGAAGGGAGGGCTCTCCTATGCACCACTCAACACAGCTTGCATGGTCTAGCATGAAGAAGGGAGAGACTCTCTCCACCCAGCAACAGCAAGCTTCCCTTGCCTGCAGCTCAAGATAAGCTGCAACCACTTCAAACTCTCATTTTCTTCCAATAAAATTTTGTTCAGAACAACCCCTCCCAACTTTCCCCTTTCCTCCATGGTTCTCTGGACTCACCTGCAATTCACCATCATATGTTTATCCCAAATTGAGATTCCTCTGCTCTTCCCAAATAAACTCAATTTTTCCAGCTCCATCACTTACCTTTTTCTTTTAAAGGTTGACAACAATAAAAAAAAAAAAAAGGCTTCGATTCTTCCCTATAAATGGCTAATGATATGATTTCTGATCTGTGGAGAAAGATATTTAAGATGGAAGACCTGTTCAAGAGGGTGCCTTCAAAATACCCAGAGTTTTGTCCTTGGCCCTCAAAAACCTGGAACCGTGAAGGGCCTGGCCCTGAGAGCTCTTCCTCGGACCCAGGGTTCACTAGAGAATGCCTTGAGCACTATCTCCTGCTTCAAGACCACCTAAAGACAATTCTACCCACAGTAGCTCGCCAGGGCTGCCATTACCAATGCCACAGACTAGGTGGCTTAAACAACAGAAATGTCCTACTGTTTTGGAGGCTAGATCAAGGTCTTGGCAGGTTTGTTTTCTTCTGAGGCCTCTCTCCTTTTGGATGACTGCCTTCTCACTGTCCTCACATGGTCATATGTCCTAATCTTCTCTTCTTATAAGGACACCGGTCACATTGCATTAGGGCTCACTCATATGACCTCATTTTAACTTAATTATCTACTTAAAGGCTTATATCTAAATACAATGACATCCTGAAGTGCCAGGGGTCAGGGCTTCAACATATGCATTTTGGAAGGACACAATTCAACCCATGACCCTATCCTCCCATCTCCAGAAATGAATTTCAAAAGCCACAGAAGGATAAAACTGTTGTTTTGTGATTTAGCTAGGAAAGTTAAATCAGGTTTTCTTTGAAGAGAAAGGTCCTAGCATCTGAAGTGGGGAAGAGATGTTTCAAAATGGAGAAATCTGTCAGAGATTTCCTCTTTTGAGGTTAGCTCAAGAAGGACATACACAAAGGAAAAGAAACCAGCTTGACCATGAACCTGCCATGACAATACCCAAAGAAGCTGAGGGTTCTTCCATGTCATCAACAGGCGGTACAGGCTGGGGAGCACCACTAAGCTGGATTTATTAGATACTTTGGACAGCAGGCCATGAGTGAGACGAACTGGGATCACTCAGGTTTAATGACTTGAAAGAGTAATCTGACCCAGCAAGAACATATGGCCCCGCTTAGGGCTGTTTGTCATCTAACACAACCACACTATTCTCTTTTTCTTTTCTTTACTCCAATAACACCGACAATCCCAGGAATAGCAATTACCACGTATTGAACTTTTGCTGCAGAGCCGGCATTGGGTTAATTGCTTTTTATACATTTTCCACTTAATTCTCACATTATTATCTCTATTAATAAAAAGAAACTATTAAGGGAAGAACCGTTAAGAGGACTATTAATGAGAAGAAACTGAAGCACGGAGGAGTTAGATTAATTATCAAAGGTGCCACAGCTTGTAAGAGGAAGAGCTGGTATTTGAACCTGAACTCTGACTCCAGAGCCCTTAGGTATTTCTCTTCACTGATCCATCTTCATGAGGCAATACAGCTTGACTACAACAGTACAGTGAAGAAACACAGGCATTAGCCTCACAAAAGACAGTGTTCAAATCCTAGTTCTGAGTCCATGGGCAAGTTCCTTAATCTCTATACTCAGTTACCCCTATATGACCTGGGGATAACTTACAAAAAAGTCTAAAGTAACTCATAAAGAGTATCGTCATTATTATTACTGCTATTATTATTCCCTCCAAGCTCTATTCTGTGATTAAATTGGTAATACTATAAACCAATAAAATGGCATTAAAATACAAACTAAAATAGTAAATGGAGGTTGCCAAGGGCTGGAAGTAGGGGAATAGGAAAGATATTGTTTAAGGGTACAACTTGCAATTAGTTGATAAATAAGTCCTAGAGATATAATGCACAGTATAGTGGGTATGAACAATAATATTGTATTATTACAATCAAACTAGCTAAGAAACTAGATCTTAATTTTTCCTACCACAAAGAAAGAAATAACTATGCAATATAATAGAGGCACTAGCTAATGTCAACTGCGTCAATCATATTGCAATATGTAAATAAATTAACATATTGTAGATCTTAACCTTATACAATGTTATATGGCAAATATATTTTATTGAAACATAAAATAATAGATTAAAATTAAAAATAAAGTACCATCACATTAATTAGTACTACTAATTTAAATTTATCCTTATAGCTCATTCTTCAGCAAAGGTGAAATTTTAATGGACCCTTCTTTTTTATCTCCCTTTTAAAATCACTACAGATTGCTTATTAAATTGCATTTTCATTATCCCTACAGGATCTCAATTTCTTAGGAAGACTCAATGAATAATTTAAAATTTATGTTTAATTTATTATACAGACTTATAGCAACTCTTTTCATGGACTGATCCTTGTTAAAGTTCTCAAGGCCTGAAGGCGCAGGTGGCTCCATTAAAAATGTATTTCTCAGTTTTCTTGAGGAATTCTCTTTAAAAGTGCTGGGATGGGCACATTCATAGTTAATTGACAATAGGTTACATGCTACTTTATTCACCACATTTGAAGAAACATTGCTTTTTTTGTCTGATAATTAGTTGTGTGCCAATACTTTCCATTACCTGCTTTTTGGATTATAATTAAAACATATGACATAAGATGATGTGACTACATCCTGGGAAATGGCTGAAGGGAGAACTGCAGGTGTGATTCAGGAGTGCGAGGAAGAGATACAGAGTGGAAAATCTATTCTTCCAAATAGGGCCTTAGAAAGTTTCACAAGGTGGGACACAATGAGGAGGCCAGGATCCTTCCTACTTGTGCCTCAAGCAGATGCTCTGACTGGAATAATTAAAAAGACGTGGGGTACCTTTCTCTGGTTGTGACCTCCTGTTTGGGGCCAAGATGCATCCTCCATTTACACATCTCCCACTTCCTGTAACAAAAATGAAGTCAGAACATGACATCTTTTTCTGTTGAACCTACTTCTATAATCCATCAAGTGGTTTATGTTTTATTTATATTTACCCTGAGTCTGAAGTCTCTTGAGAGTGGACCTCCTTAGATATGACTATGATGCATTCTTTTTACTGAGTCAAAAGGCTTATTCATCTGTAGAGATATGAAAAATGTGAATACAACTAAGTATAAATCCAAAATAACATAGTCTGAGAAGCAATAATTCTTCCCACATTAGATCATATTAATATTTTTTTTAGAATGTATTGTATTTAGGGACACCTGGGTGGCTCAGTTGGTTAAGTATCTGCCTTTGGCTCAGGTCATGATCCCAGGGTCCTGGGATCAAGTCCTATATCAGGTTCCTTGTTCAGTGGGGAGCCTGCTTCTACCTCTGCCTGCTGCTCCCCCCTTCTTGTACACTCACTCTCTCACTCTCTCTTTTGCTGACAAATAAATAAATAAACTCTTTAAAAAAATGTACTGTGCTTAAAGGTTTCCCTTACTTGGTGTTGCTCAGTAAGGGGTCCAACCAGCCTTGGGAAAACCTCTTTCTCTGGATGAGGGGCTCAGGGAAACCGTACAGTATTAGCCTAAGTGTTTTTCACTCTACTTGCCCAGCAGGTGGACCATCTGACTTAGGGTTGGTTCTAGAATTATCTCTCAAAATAACTTTTTTCCCCAAACAAATGAAATTATTTCTATTATAATAATACGAATAATGGCCCAGAATGAAGGACAAAAAAAATTAGGCAATCAATTTGTCAACATTCTCTGGGAAAAAAGTTTTGGATACTTTTACTTAGGACTTGTTTAGTGCAGACCATTAAAAGCAGCTATTGAGCACCACGATACTGATTTCACTCATTATTATGTCTCCAATACCTAGCAATGAATCTATTAACACAGCAGATTTGCAGTATGCACTAAATACGCAAAAAAAAAAAAATGCGTTTAAAAGTGAACAGTTTTCAGCATCCTGATTTATCTTATAGAATACAATCAAATAGAGAATAAATGCATTTATTCTTCAAAGCATCAACTGCTTGTAAGATATGCTTGCCAACAGGTCAGTTTCCTTTCAGAGAAGAGAAGTCAATAGCTTTGAAGAAAGCCTTCCTGAATGCAAATCACAAGACAGAACTCTATCCTTAGGAATAGGGGTAGGCCTTTCATTTGCAAATTTCCTGATGCTCAATTTTAAAAATAAGCTATTTTAAAAATGAGACCCTGGAATTTCAGCAGCAGTACCTCATTTTCAGATGAGCGATTAAAATCCAAGGGCTATAACTGCAGCTGACATTAACCGACATTATGTATTCAATGCTTAAGACCCTAAGGTAAATCCATTAAGTGTGTTATCAGTCCTCACCCTGATCTTGTGAGGAAGATGTGAATTTAGCCCCATTTGATACTGGAGGAAACTGAGGCCCAGAGAGGCCAAGTGACTGATCAGATGTCACATGGCTTCAAGTGATGAAGACAGGATTTGAACTAAGGTCTGTCTGGCTCCAGAGTTCAGGTGCTTAACCATGGTCCTTCATTGTCTCTGTGTTCTCTTGTCTTTGGAGAGTCACAAAGGCTTTGGTAATGTCCATTTCTGGAATTGGCAGATTCATGATATAGGCTCATGAACAAAAATTCTTTGAAGAGTAGAAAGAAGGGATACCTGGGTGGCTCAGTCTGTTAAGCCTCCGACTCTTGATTTCAGCTCAGGTCACAGTCTCGGGGTTGTGAGATCGAGCCTCGCAACTGCCTCCACATGCAGTGGGAAGTCTGCTTGAGATTCTCTCTCTCTGCTTCTCCTCCGGCTTGTGTTCTCTCTCTCTCTCTCTCTCTCTCTCTCTCTCTCTCTCTCTCTCTCTCTCCCCCTTTCTCTCTCTCAAAAACAAAACAAAACAAAACCACCTTTAAAAAAGGTAGAAACTATAATGAAAATGAATGAAAGTGAATCCTTTGAGGCGGTGGCCAGGGTACATGCACAACCCTCACGTCAAAGTTCTGGTTCTAGGCTTTCAACCCTTGGGCCTCTCGGGCAACCCTCCTGGTTGATTTCCAGATGCTCACCAACAGGTCTTCTCTATTTTAATCAGGTTGAACTTCTTAAAATTCCTACTATGGAGTTGACATTTTCTTGTCTCTATTCCCTTCCAGAAGCTGTCCTCCTCATCTGAAATGCCATGCAAGAAATTAAATATGGCCACAGATTTTTTACAGCAATTCCCATAAAAAAGGTGGAAGCTTTTTCCCCACTACCTTGAATACTGGGCTGACTTAGTGACTTGATCTGATTAACAGGATGTAGCAGAAGTGACATCCTATGACTTCCAAGCCTTGGCTTCCAGAAGCCCCGAACCCTCTGCTTTCACCCTCTTTGAACACTGAGGCCATGCGATGTACAAGCCCATCTGTGAGAATGAGAGACACCACATGAAAAGGCCCCACAGTCCAGCCATCACAGGACTCTATGCTGAGGCTCCAGACTGTAAGCAAAGCCATCCATGACCAGCTGACCCACCAACAACTGCAAACAAATGCAGAGTGAGATGAGCCATCCTAGCTGAGCTCTGCCCAAGTTGCCAAGCCAAAGAACAGTGACAAATGAGTGACATCTTAAGCCCTTAAGTTTTGGGTGGTTTGAAATGCAGCAGTAAATATGCTAACACATGCTTTTTTATTCCTTTCTTCCTAATATGTCTACCACCTTCTCGTAGCCTGAATTTCAAAGTCACTCCTCCAAGCAATTTTCCCTGATGAAAACTTCCCCTGCAAAGCCAGCCTCACTCGGGTTTAAAATAAAAAGTACAAAGATCTAGCTGCCTCCCTAAGTACTTCCCCCATCCACTGGCTGATGCCTAGGATCTCACCATTAAAGTTTAATTACTTACATAAAAGCATAAATGTCTATTAAATTTTAAGAGTCCCTGGAAGGAATAACAACTTATGTGCTTTTGATAGTGCTCTTATTACAAAAGTATACAGGAATAGAAAGTGACCCTAAAATAAGGTCATTTTCTCAAAGAAAAAAAAATTAATAGTTTTTATCAGTTTGAATATAAGCCTTTATGAAGGGACAGCAACAGAACAATTATGTTCCTAATTTCAGTGTTTAATTGATCAATTTAATTAAGCATACATATTTAAAATAATATCATATAAAACAGCATTTGATTTAGAAGTATTTCTTCCACTCTTGCATTCTATAAAGGTATTTGATTCACATTAGCCATGTGTGTCGAGTGGCAAGTACTCTCCATGTCACGAGAGACACTTTTTGAGCCATCTGACAGTTTTCCAGATGGAAAACATCATCCTCCCTCACATATAATTTGTATTTTTTTAAACTATAATGCTGCCATTTAAGTTTTTATGGCAAGCCACAAGTACCCATTCAGAAAACACCAAGACAATGATTCATCTCACTCATCATATTCACGATCTTCACAGGGGAATCACTTACGGTATCATTAATAAGGAACTTTCTGAGAGCTGGTTTATGATGACAACTAAGGTTTACAATTTAGGGATCTTATTCCAAAGAACAAATTCATTAAATTCATGTTATATTTCTTTGCTCTTTCTTTTTTTTTAACCAAAAGGTCACTACAATCATCTCAAAATTCATGACTTATTTTTCTTTTTTCTTTTCTTTTCATTCTTTTTTTTTTTTTAGAGAGGTAGAGACAGGGAGGGGTGGGGAAGAGCAGAGGGAGAGGGAGAGAGAGAATCTTAAGCAGGATCCATGTCTAGCCTGACAGAGGACTTGCTCTCACAACCCTGAGATCATGACCCGAGCCAAAATCAAGAGTTGGACACTGAACTGCCCGAGCCACCCAGATGCCCCCAAAAGTTCATGATTTCTTGATGTCATTTCAAGCTAAAGTGTTTTCTCCAACTAGTATTTTGTGGTTCAAAAAAAGTCAGAGCGAGCATCCTATAATACAAAACACACTGGAAGGATGAGAATGTAAGGCAACTCCCCCTTTTCTGAGGGAAATATTTTGGGAGGAAACCAAATTTCCTTACCAGACATATGTTAATACAGGCTCATTCTAGAAATTTCAGACAATGCAGAAAATTTGACTGGTAAAAGTTAAAATAATTGATAATGCTCCAATTAGAGACCATCATTTAAACATTTTGGTTCATTTCCTTCCAGATCTTTCTCCTATGCATGATTATATATTACATTAAATTCAATCAGCTCAATCTCTACTTAACATTATAACATAAGCATCTACCTTATTAGAAACTCTTTGTAAGAAAAATATGTCATCACGCACTCAACCACCCTCCTATTACTGTGCATTTATATTATCTGGGGAAGGGACAACATCTCAAGCAAACACCAGTCCCTTGTACCCTAGTGTACATGGCTTTAGATTCTTCTTCTTCTTTTTAACTTTATTGAGCATCTACCCCTGTAAAATATATTAAAAAAGAATAAAAGTCAGTTCCCACCCTCAAAAGAGAGAGACCTATAACCAATGGTACAATATATGATAATAGGAAGAAAAGGTTTCATGTAGGAGTCAACATTTGAGGATTTGGGGGATTTTATTGTTTGTTTGTTAGGATATTAAGACTTAATTTTGCAAACGTTTGCCAAGTCAAGAGACATCCACAGGACTCTTTCCCCAACTAGATTTCCCAAACATGGTGCTTCTGCTATGTGGAAACCAGCTGGAGCACACCTTTATTATGCAGCAACTGCAGGTTTCCGGGACTGGGGACTTTTCCCTGAGAACAGGTTTGGTTTGGGGAGAAATTGCATGAGGGCACATGGGCCAGAAGGAATGGGACAAGGAGGCCAGGAACAAGTGTGAACTTGAAAGGCCAGAACAGGCTCTGCCGGTACCACACTCACCGGGGTGTTGCTCTGAACTTCCATGTCCCACGTGTACCACACTGACACCCACGACCTGTGCTCTCTGGTTCTTTAACATAGGTGGGCTTCTTCACCCTCCAGCAAGTTCTGGCGTTCAGTGGAGACAACCATGAGATCATTGTACTGAACCCCTGGCCTGGGTTTGAGGCCCAACTCCATTACTCACTGTGAGTGCTATCTGACCCTGGGTAATTCCCAGCCTCCTTCGTGTACACATTTCTAACCAAACAACCAGACTCCCTCTGTGTCTATAGATATGGTCATGGGCAAGTGACAGATGCACTGCTGCTGGTCACACCAACCCTCAGATTCTTCACCTCAGATCTGTTTCTCACTTGGACATGGCACCTGTGATGTAACAGTTTCTGCTGCCTTAAGGTGACAAGACCCAGAACTCACCACAACCTACAGAATTCAGTCTGTTTATTTTCTCCATGGCATGGATCCCTTTCTGAAATGATCTTTTTTGTTGGTTTGCTTGCTTATTGTGTGTTTTCCTACCAAAATTCACCGAGAGAGCCAGAATATACTGTGACGGACACTAAAGATGCAACAGTATGAAAGAATAAATGAACGCAGACTAAATGTGGCTACAGAAGATACATAAGTATGACACAGCACAAGGTACTGGAGAAAGAAAATATCCCTGACCTCCAAATATTACGGTCTAATAAGAAAAGAGAGTTAAAAAAAAAAAAAGAATTGCAATACAGTGTGAAAAGCATAATCACAAATGTATACATAGGAACAGAGAAGGTACAGAGGAAGGGACCTAGACATTTTCTGAAGGAAATGATTTCTGAACTTGGTTTCAAAGAATTAGTGGAAATCTGCCAGGTAGGTAATAAGGGAAATCCTTTCAAGAGGGTCCCTTAGATCTCTATTCTGACCTAAGCATTGACCTCATTTCCCTTCCCCATGGAAACTCAGGGTTAAAAATACCCTTGAAGATCATCCAGTCCAATGGTTCTTAAGTAGGACTTTGCCTTTTTTTTTTTTAAGATTTTATTTATTTGACAGAGAGAAAATACAGCTAAAGAGGGAACACAAGCAGAGGGACTGAGAGAGGGAGAAGCAGGCTTCCCGCTGAACAGGAAGTCCGATGTGGGGCTCGATCCCCGGTCTCCAGGATCATGACCTGAGCCGAAGGCAGTCGCTTAACCAACTGAGCTACCGAGGCGCCCCGGACTTTGCCTTTTTAAAAGATGTCTGCAAATTCTCTGATACTGATCTGTTCAGTGGAGCCTAATTCCCCACCCCTTGGGTGTAGGCTGTACTTAGCGAATGATTTCTAACCAAAAGAACGTGGCAAAATGGTGACGTGTGACCTGAGGTTAGGTCATGAAAGGTCATAAAATGTGGTTTCCATTTTACTCTCTCTCTCTCTTCTCTCATGGATCACTCATTTTAAGGGAAGCCAGTTGTCAAGTTGTGAGACACACAAGGCAAGGTGGGAAGGCCTCTCACTCACAGCCAGTGAGCCTTTCTAGAGACAGAGTCTCCAGCCCAATTGGGCCTTCCAGATGACAACAACTGTATTCAACATCTTGGCTGCAACCTCATGAGACCCAGAATTCCACACAAACAGAAATTGCAAGATAATAAATGTTTGTTGCTTTAAGGCACTAAATTTGGGGATGATTTATTACACAGTAATAGAAAATAAATAGGAGGCCCCAAACAGTTTGCATTTATGGGAATGATAACTTTATTTACCCTATTAGAGATTAAAATTGGAGTGTCAAAAATATTTGTGTATTAACTCACTGAAAACAAGAGATAAATAGTATGAGTTAACACAGATAACATTTTTAGGAAAAATAACAATTTTTCAAAACAAAAAGTAGTTACAGGAATGGCATCATTTTACATTTTTACAAATCTTTTTAATGCCCAATTTAATGGGAGATAGCTGGATTCTCATACCTACATCTGCATTTAATCACTTGTGAAATCACAGATCAGGTAGCTTCTAAAAAATTCCACCATATACTTGTGAGACAGAGTGAAAAAGGTCACTACTCTCATCAGGGTTCTCTACAACACACATGACTAGTAGATGCTCAGGTCACACATGAGCATGCCCAGGGACTAGGAACTCACTAGTTCCCCAAAAAGCTACCACTCCCCCCAAAACATCTCTGGGATTTGAAAGGTCCTCCCTCTGCCACACTCCCCTTGCTCTCCCATTAGTCTGGTGACTCAGAATAAGTTTAATCATTCCTTTAAGGCTAAGACCCTTATACAGTTTATTTTAAGGGTTATTTGTAACTTTACAGTTTACAGGGTACTTTTGCCAATGTTCCCTTTAAAAAAAAATTCTTTAAGGTCATCAACTGAATTCCGAATGAATATCTCAAAAGGATTTATCATGAATAAGGCCCTCCTGATACTTTCAAGGACCTTACAATCTCTTACCAGACACAAATAGCCCTAGAGCAACTGTTTTCAGATATCAGACTGGCAGAACTTAAAAGAGGACATAAGGAATGGGATGGTGAAATTAAAAGAATACTGAAAACAATCAGTGCAACTTACCTATTTATTATTTTTCAAAGATTTTCTTTTAAGCAACTGCTACACCCAAC